>CABEEJ010003283.1:73312-85946 GCA_901482245.1 Timema douglasi
CCCCCCCCCATACCCATCCCGCCGCCCTCACTTCACCCTTGACAATCGACCCATTGTGTGCCGGTGCAGGCCTGCTTGTTGGAGTGGTATCACTGGGGACTTAAACCATTAAATTCCTCCCCTCCTCTATCCCCTACCACCCCCATTTTTCCATACTCAACACCATTTAAAAAAAAACATCCTCACCGTTCGGTTCAGTCCGTCAGGTGAACTCGCGTCGGACGCTTTCTTCGCGAACTCTTAAAGAGTTTCCCGTTAAACTTCCGATCGTTTTCCTGACACGCCTTTATCTCGCGGCGATATTTCACGTGCTCCCTTAAATGAAGACGTATCTTGATACCGCGTGACTTTACAACAGGAGGAGATCGGAGGGGGTTTATCAACACGTTCTCGAGATGAAAATAGTGTAAGTGCTTTTAACGTTGGCGTATCTTTTATCGAAGGCTTAAAGAACAGTGCTACTGTGCTTGACCAGAAACTGTAGTGGATATATGTCGCTAAGGGAACTAGCTCTTCCAGAAATCTTTCGTTATTTAAGAAGTGATTTGTTGTTTCAAAATATGGTTTACGCTGAAACTAATTTTATAGGTATTATTAATACGTCCTCATACGATTAAATAATTTATAAACTAAATATTGAATATATTAGATAAGGCCATTTTCAGAGGTATTTTATATCAAATGTCGTGGTTTTATGTTCACAATAAATAGTTAGAAACGTAATTTTAGCATTCTTCAAACATAGTGTCATTTTTTAATTGAGCCGCAACATACAATTTTGAGATTACTGATGATTGTTTTAGTGGTTTTGATGCTTCAGAACGGTAATTCTTATAAGGAACACATACGTGTGAGGGTATTTCCCCTTAAGTAGACGGTGTGGCATCCATTGGTGGCGTGTTTTATTTATTACTGTCCTGAGGATTCTTTATTTTTGTTTGAATACATTTAGTACCATGTATTTATATATTTATGAATTATTCAAGAGTTGATATTGGTACGGTGTACTTGGTGGAAATTTACGCGAATTAGCTTGGAAATAGGGTGGGTAAACTACAGTGAAAAACCACCCTTAGGATATTCTGGTGAGATTTGAACCTTGACCCCCCCTCCCCCTTTCATCTTACTGTGTATTCTGTAATGATTATTGGAGCTAGATGTTCAGTGGATATAGGTTCGTACTAAACCCTAATTTTTTATGGGAAGCCCATTTTTAACCACCAACATTGATTGAAAGTTACTAACATTTGTCATTCTTGAAATATGTCTTTATTTAATTTACCTTCGGGGACTGGCGCTAAAAAAAAATTAGCATGAGGATTGGCGCCGTTGCATTTTTACAACGTCCTCCCTAAAGCTTTAAATAATAATCAAAAATATATACGTTAGTTTATATTTTTTAAAATTATTATTGACGCAATATTATTAAATAAATATTTGAATATTGAATAATATAGTATTTTCGTAAATGTTATTAAAAAAATTACAATATTGTCAATCTGTTAAATAAACATAGCTTATTATTTTAAAAAAATATTGAAAAGCATTTTATATTTTACTGTAAGCTCTATTATAAAATTACTGATTACGTATTTCTACGATATTAATGTATTATGTTATTACAAAATTTTATTCACTCATACTTTCTTGATCAACCGTTTTGATGCAGTTTTACCTACATTCTTGTTGAAAAGAGACTTTTTTTCCTTGAAATTATTCCTTCAATTCGTATTTGTATGTAGAATAGTGACCGCACGTGAATAACAACTAAAGCAAAATAAAGAAACGTGATAGAACTTACAAGAACTATGCAATGTAAACATACGGTGGCAATGAGCCAGACGTATACTATCACGAATGGCGCTGTTGCATATTCACAACATTTAAGCATGGCACCATTTAAAATTTTCCTAGCTCAGAAAATAAATATTATTTCGAATGTTTTATGACGACATAATACGCAGCAGGAGTTATTTGAGGAATACAAGGAGGGGATCCGAACTAATTACAGCGGTTGTGAAAATGCAACAGTGCCAGTTACAGAAGGTTAATTATAAAGTTATTCTAAAAAGTTATCAAAAGCTTTAAAAAAAAAGTTTCCATCGACTGCCATACAAAATGAACTTATGAAAATAAGTTATTTTCTGATAGAAAAATATCGGTAGAAAAGCAAACAAAGTAGTCTCATATGACATATGTTGCTGGTCAAGGGTAGATTGGGGTTCAGACCGAGGTTGAGTGTATGTCTACTTAGTTTTTAAATATAAAATGGTCCTCAACACTTCCTCTATTCAAATTCAAGCACACCTCTTCAAAATTATGACTTCCTCATCTTTACTCCATTGGTGATT
Organism: Timema douglasi; assembly: GCA_901482245.1. Classification (NCBI taxonomy): domain Eukaryota; kingdom Metazoa; phylum Arthropoda; class Insecta; order Phasmatodea; family Timematidae; genus Timema; species Timema douglasi. Next base: position 75,664 of record CABEEJ010003283.1, read on the forward strand.
ATATGTACATGTGGCCTTAAGCGTGAAGTAGGTATTGGAGAGAGAAAAAAAACATTTAATTAATTTTTCTTTGAACTTAGATTAAATTAAATTAAATTAAATTAAAGAGTGTTGATTTTTCTTTATAGTAGCACTATCGCCCGCCCTCCACCCCACTCCCTCGCACCCCTTCACACTTTCTCCTTGATTAATAACACGCTCCTCTTTTGAAAATTCGACCATTTTTATATATAAAATTCTGAATATTTTTTGGCAGTGGATATTAAAATCTTCGCGTTTACGACCTTTTTGAATCCATTCGCAGATCATAACTCTTATCTTACTTTTATCACTGGAATTAATCACGTTACTATACAAAGTCGCGTCTAGTAAAGTTACGAGGCTTAATCTGTCATATGTTTATGAGGCTTAATGTTAAAAGCTCACAAACTTACTTAAAATGAACTAGTTTGCAAAGCTGTTTAGTTAAAACAAAATGGTGGACTACCATACGAGAGAAAGGGAAAAAGGTCGATTTCAAATTCCGCATTTGATTGGAAGGAGAGTGGGAAACCATTTAGGAAAACCACTATCAATAGAACCGACCGGGATTCGAACTCTCTATCTTCATGTCATCAGCAGACCAGTCTAACAAGAGAGTGAGTGACACCTCATACCATTTGGCCACTGATGCGAATGTGTGAATGACACACTGCCATGAAGTAAGCTGCTATCATTAGAGAAAAGAGTTTCTGTGTTTTAATTGTTTTTTGGGGGCCCACCAGCAGTCAACTCGTTAAACGAACTCTCACATCTGTCAAATGGATACAACATGAAAAGTGACCGGTTCACTACTATTTGCTGTCCCATTTTAGTTGCAACACAAAGTCCACTATAGTAAACAATTACCCTTTACCCGTTCCAGTAGAACTGTCAAATTCCAATGATTCCAATAGCCAAGGCGAGTTTTGGTAAGAATAAACTTTTGTTTAAGGGGTCATATTTTTTTTCTGTCAACATTGGTAACATTTTAGTGTTATTTTATAGGTCAGCAGAGCGTCTATAATTCGGCCGGCAAAAATTTGGATCGTCGATAATCTGGATCTCCTGTGAAAAATTATTATTTATAAAAATAACCACATTGGTATCAATATCAGAGATAATGGCCGCCAAAAAATCAACCTCATCCCATGTTCAGAAAAAAAGGAGAATTTTTTTCATTGTTAATTTTTTGTCTTATTATATTCCTTCAGAATTGGTAATATTTAGCAACATAAATCAATGTGTAAGTTCGTTGTTTAACTAAAAGGTAAATGTTTCTACCTTAACATTGAGTTGTCTTAAATACCCGTCTATGTTTATTTTTGGTATAGGTAATGTATTTTCAAAAATCTGGATTGATTTGATCCCGTCTGAATTATCTACGCTCTACTGTATATATGTGTTTATATATACATATATAAATATAAATGGCGAGCTTCAGCTTACATGACTTGACGTATTATTATGTGAAAATATTATTATTATTATTTAGCACCGCGTCTTACTACCCGTTCGGGTTATACGCTTAATCACACTAATGGATTAGGAATTGGGAATGTTGAATTTAGAGGAAGTGAACTCGCTATTGTGTGGAGGGAGAGTGGAAAACCATTTAGGAAAAGCCACCCCCAGTTTACCCGACCGATATTTGAACCTCGACCTTCCCGTCCTCGGCAGTCGAGCTCAACACAACTAGCGCGTTAGCCAACTGTGCCAACGAGGCGGGTTATGTGAAAATAGAACTAGTAACTTTGCTAGCTGTCTGATAAGGTTTCACCTATGAAACTTGGACTGTGTTAGCTGTTATAAATAGTTTATATTTCATTTTGACTGATCATGATGTTCGTGGTTTTATTTTGATAGAAGCGTCGTAGTAACAATAATACGAGTGTTAGGTGCATAAACAAAAAAACAACCGCGAAAATACCAATAGGCCTATTCCTTGTCTATAGAGTTACTAAAACCACAATAGGACAATGTAAGGAAAACTGTTCATAGAGCCTCCAAGACAGTCGTTCCCTCTCTCTTTTCTTTGTCTACTTTTTGAGTCTCAACTGAAATGGGATACTATATAGAACAACATGCCCTCAAGTGGAACAAATATATTCATTAAATCTACTTACCAATCATATTTGGAACGTTCTTCGTGGTTGAGACTCAAGGACCGTGCTATATATAACTTCATTTTTATTCACAGATAGACCGGATGTCCCTGTCTTAGTTCAAATCGAATTTAGACTAGGTTTACCCTTCAAGGTAAAACCTTGCCTTGCTTTATTCCACAAAGTGATAGTGTAATCACTCGAGGTAGCCTCTCATCTTTAAGGGTAAACGGAGTGTTTTTAGCTTAAGTCTTGACAAATAAACACACCGAGATGTTAGCTATAAAGAATACACTAAGATATTTTCTGTAGAGGAGACACCAAGCTGTTAGCTGTTGACCAAAGGACGCATGGATGTACTTCGAAGGCTGTGCATCACAGGCCAATAAACTTTGTTTTACAGTCGGCCATAAATAGGAAATTTACACCAACACAACGTGAATAATTTCTTACTAAACATTGATGGAAATGAAGAGTTAATAGATGTTCCTAATACAGAACATTGTTGGAATATTAAATGGTCTTTGGATAAAAAAAAATGGCGCCGAAAAAAGACGTTTTGGACCATTCTAGAATGGCTTCCCAGCTAAGCACTCCACAAATCTTCATTCTGTCTTAATAGGGACACGTTGTAGTTATTAACAATAAACTTGGTCGCTTTGTTTCCCATCGTCACCGCGGAAAATTTCGAGCCATCATTCAAATATGAATGTACTGCACATATTTTCTGGAATGTCGGGTCTTTTCTTTTCACTTTCACACCCATACCTTGCTCGAGCCGGGAGTTGAGTTGGGCCTGCTATGCTGCACGCTCTTTAGGTTGATACCTTCAATCAAAACTTTCGTTCTTCGTCGATTAATAATCTAAAGTGATACTGTTGGAAGTAAAATCGTGATGATTTAAGTTAGCCATGTTGTTTATTCACACGATATCGTCCAGAAGATAAAGGGAAATCGGATGAGATGGTCGGGACATGTCGCTAGGATGAGTCAGCAACTGAGGCCAAGAGCATTACTGGAGCAAATACCGGATGAGATGGTCGGGACATGTCGCTAGGATGAGTCAGCAACTGAGGCCAAGAGCATTACTGGAGCAAATACCGGATGAGATGGTCGGGACATGTCGCTAGGATGAGTCAGCAACTGAGGCCAAGGGCATTACTGGAGCAAATACCGGTTGACAGGAAATCTCTGGGTCTGAACAAAGGACTTGAGGGTGGGATTAACTGGGCAAGGATCTGAATGGGCTGGGTGTGGAAAGAGGATACACGAAAGGATAGGAGAAGATGGAGGCAGGATAATCTAAAGGGCTTCCGATCCTCGTTTGATCTTGTTTAACTAATGCATATGCGTCACGTTGAATTCATTGTACACTCAGTTTACCCTTAAAATTAGCATTATTACCTTGACTAAATACATTAACGCCTATCTTATAGGCCTCACCTTACGGTAACCGAGCAAGACATGCTTTCTCCCTTTCGGGGTAAACAAAGGGTATCTATTTCAGAAAATAATTCTGCCAGACTCTTTGGGAAATTATAAATATGAGAAAACCTTTTCCATACTACACTATTTTGGTGAACCTCTCTTCTCTTTGTGAACTAATAATATTATTATTATTATTATTATTATTATTATTAGTATTAGCACCGCGTCTTACTACCCGTTCGTGTTATACGCATTTACGCTGATGTGTTATTATTATTATTAGCACCGCGTCTTACTACCCGTTCGGGTTATACGCACTTACGCTAATGTGTTATGGTAGGGTGATTGTGAGATGAAATGGAGGACCTACAGTTTAACGTGGAATCCGAACCACGGTGGAGGCCTGGTATTACTCACATTCACAAGATGTCTTGTCAGAGGTGAAGGAAGGGTTTGGTAATCAGATAAATCTGTGTCGGGACCGAGGATTGAACCCCGGCCGCCAGCACAGAAGTCTGACACCTTACCCCTAGACCGCCAGGTCACCAACTAATAATAAATTCTCAGTCTGGGTACCTCATCACGTGATTCATAAATAGGAATCAATGATATCTTAGGGGAAAAAAAAAGTTAAATGACCCGGATTAATACACCGATTTCTTCTGCTTAAGAAAATATTCTACTTTCATGGGTGATCACTCTTGTAGAACCGATAAAGGTATCATTGTCACCATCCCGATATGTGGGCACTGGGCAGTTTTCCCCGCACTCTCAACCTCTTGTCCGAAGGACATCCCGGGGATGTGCAGAGAAAATAATCATAATAATAAAGTCATATAAAAGGGCATAAGTGGCCGATATCGTGTTGAAAGGTATTGGTTAGCATTCACGTGTATGTATATTTAAGGCGGTATAAATTCATTAAAATCGCTCGTATGAAGTGAAGAAGAAATTTTGGCTCGTAAATGGATTCTAAAGCGCGAAGAGTTAGGGGGCATCCACTAATTTTACTGCTCAGTCCACTTTCTGGCACGATCTCCTTTCACCATCCCCGCCGCCATTTTAGAATTCGATTCTTAATTCGAGGTGATTCACAAAAGTTGAGCATGGTCCAATTATACTCTGATTGGACGACTCCGTCCAAATGGGTTCGGATTACGTTCACGATTCAAATAGGCTCCGTGGCTTAAACCATATTCACCACACACTGTATACCAGTGGCGTTTCATGACCTAGGATATGTATGAGGCCGACGTGTTGAGTTTTATATGTACTAAGGTTTAAGGCTTTAGATTTGCGTCGTGTGTGTGTGTGTGTGTGTGTGTGTGTAAGTGTAAGAGAGAGATATAGAGGGGGGGGGGGAGTGAGGGAGAAAAGTGCTTAGAACCAAACAATGTCAATTTATATAACTGCTTTTATTTTTACCAACATTTTTAGAAAATTATCATTAACATTGAAAATACTAGTGGTAAGGATTGGCAAGTATGATTCCAGGGAGATAGAGACATGTAAATTATTACACTTTTAGGATATTCTGTTTTTCAACAATTATTACAGCCAATATGAATTTTGGTCTAGTTTATTTTTCCAACAAATTTGACTACTTTCTCCTTTATATTCAGTAGTGTATAAATACATACATACATCAGTTTCTGCCACCGCCCTCCCGATTTCTTTTGTTCTTTGTAATAGTTTCAGTTTACAATGGTAGCTTGCAATGTTTTCAGGTATGACGGGGAGGGACCCTTCTAATTTCCTATAAAAGATCTGTATCATTTAAGTTATTTCTAGGTATTACTTTGTAATGATGTCTCCCAAAAACTCGGCCTCATTGTAATGAGAATAACATAGATTAGTGTTACTCAATTTTTTTGTCAATCGCATACACCTTCCGGGGCCATGTCCTAACAAATGCACCCTTTCCAGCTCTTCATAAAAATATAACTCAAATATGATCTATTTATGAAGTTCCTCAGTAGTAGTCCATCTTGACGTGGGGGTGTAAAGGACACGAGAAAATATGTTCTTACAGTTTTTGTAGCAACACTTTTTTATGGTCAAAAGGTTTTTATTAAATTCTCCAGTAGAAAAATAGAATTTAATTTTCTTCCCATGGTGATATCAACAGTTATCGAATATCTGTCAAGGGTGTTCTGGAATTAACTGACAACTTTTACTCTTCATTTAAAAAGTTTGTCATATAATTCAGCTATGCTCATGACAGATATTCAAGAAATGATTACTGAAGCATTATTGTATTTAAATTGGCCAAAAAAAACTTTGATATAAAAACTATAAGAAAACTGAACTTTTCTCTTGTTACTTATATCTCCACCTCAAGCAATTTATATTATTTAAACCAACATCATTCTCTTTTTTTTTTTTGTTAAGATTTTACTATAAAGTTTACACAAAACCTTGTGGTAGTGTTTTTTAATAACACACGATAATCATTGACGAAAGAAATCGACAACTGCCATTCACACCGGGATTTTGTCATCATCCACCGCGAAGTTTAGTCTAACGCACTCTAGCTGTGACTCTCCCACGGGATTAGTTTCGACGCACAGAGGAAATCTTTCCTTAAAAAAAAAAAGACTTTCAAACAACCATGTGGACTTGAACTGTTCTTCTCGGAAGTGACAGTGATTTCTGTGGCAGGAGTGGGTTACAATCCGGGATAAGACAAAGTGAAACATGTTGATACGGTGGAAAAAAGACAAGAGCGGTTCTTCCGCCAATTCCAGCAGCAACAAGACGTCATCTTCCACCAAGAAGAAGAGGAAGTTTGGAGGTCGTGAAGGTAGGATGTTTGTCAAATATACAGTGTACTTACTGTGTAGTGTAGCTAGGATTACAGTATCCCCATGGCTTCTTTGGTGCTGACTGACAGCTGACGGCTTTGAAAAGTTACCATAACAAATTATGTATCCCTACGCCGAGCCATATGATCTGCAACAACATGTGTTTAGCCGCTGTCACTTCTGACAGTCAAAATTTAGGTTTATGCCTGAATTTTGACTGCCAGAAGTCAGCTGTGAGCTGTCAAGTCAGCACCAAAGAAGCCATGGGGCTAATGTACCTGAGCTAATTGATTCTTTTTTTTAATTTGATAAAAAACGCTCATGTTTGGTCACAGTCCCCCCCCCCCAGCCCCGCCCCCCCTCCCCCATACGGCTGTATTCACTCAAAATATTTGTTTTACGAGTAACAAGAATCTTTAATTGGTATAATTAGGTGTGATCAATCCTCAACAGGCCTACTGATTTTTTTTATCTTAATTTAAGTTAATTAAATTTCTTTTTTTTAATTGCTAAAAAAAGTGATATAAACATGATACAGTAATGCGCTTTAATTTTAACGTTTGATCGAATTTGTTATATCAAAGTGGAATGAATCACACAGTAATTTAAATGCCAATTTGAAGTATTTGAAATCATAATAATGTGATTCAAATTTCTGGGACAGTTTTTTTGTGTGTGTGCTGTCTACGTAGATTGGCCACTTCACGTCGATAAGACCCCCCTCCCACCCCCTCAATTATATGCAGGAAATATCAAGTCACTACCAGCATACGTCGCTCCGTCAAGAAAACAAGTTTATTCTACCGTGAGAGCTGGTAAACTCATATTCGCCACACACTATTTGCCAATTCGCCACTTGTGGCGATTAGTGATAGGTTTTCCCATCCCGGGTTATAGTAAGATGAGTTAGTTTTTTTTTCCATTACGAAATTTGAGATAAATAGTTGTTTAAAATGAGGTCCAATAGCTGGGTTTCATCATTTAATATTTGACGTATATTAAGAGTTACATATTATTCTAAAATATATGCTGAATTCGTAAATATATTCGTATACATTTTTTTAGATAGATAAAATGAGCTTTTTTTTAATAGAGGGTAAATTACCGCAATCCAGTGAGCAGCAGGCTGAAAATGATATACCCCTCCCCTTCAGCCCCCCCCCTCTCCCCCACCTCCCCCCACTTGTCGTATTATTATTAAACTGCTTTTTGGCTCCCTGTAACAGATATTGTCGGTTTTGGGTGTTTGGTCGACGAAAGCTTAGTAGTACGCCAGTAAGAAGTAAATTGAATATCGATTTGAATTTATTTTTTATTTTTTAATAAAGTGAGTTCGGTTTTGATAAAAGATTGAAGTATTGTTCGCAGCAAGCCTGATATTGACAGAATATTTAACTGGCGGTACCGCGTTTCAGAATATTCCAACGCCATCTAAGTTTCGACAGTATGTTGGCATGTACGCCTACCACTTTTAGAACATCTTTAACATTTTGTTGTTGTTTTTGTTACTGCTGGAAAACCACGGTGCTCGCTGAAAAATCGGTTCACAATTTAAAAACCAATATTATTAAAAACTTTTTAAAATAAATATTTTCAACATATTTTCTGAAATTTTACTTTACTTTTTTTTTTCTCCACCACCTCTCATTCATTACCCGTGTAGATTTTACACATTTAATTGAACTAATAGATTTGAAAGGTAAAATTTAAAGAATAAGCACTCACATTTGCGTGGAGGGAGAGTGGAAAAGAACATCCTTAGTACACCCGACTGGGATCTGAACCATGACCTCTACGCTGGACTAAACCGGATGTTTGGTCTATGTACAACCCGAAAGTGTAGTAAGATGCAGTGATATATATATAGCTACATACTAGATCATCATGGACTTAGATAAAACCTTATAAAATGTTTATGAACATAACCAAGCTTCTTCATAACCAGGCAAAACAACCTTAACTTAACTTTATTGCTTCCCCAAATTACAGTGTTTGTAATAAAGCCCTTCAACAGTTCTTAGGTTTTGTGATATTCTGTTATTGCAAATCTACATACCAAGACTTTATTTCTTTGGAACTGACCAATATCTTGATAACTAGTTGATAGCTAGTCAACCCACTGAGCTAGGGTTCTTTGTCTCGATTCCCGACAAGACCGAAAAGAAAATCATTGATGAAATTTGGGTTTCTCTCTTTTCACAGTGATGAATTAACGGCCGAGGGCTTGATGTCGTGTCTGTTCGGTTTTTAAGTTAGTTTTAGAGTCGGTTCAGAAAATTCACGTTAAATAACCTACCTCATATAAATAACCTACCTCATATATATATATATATATATATATATTAGTGTCTGTTCGGTTTTTAAGTTAGTTTTAGAGTCGGTTCAGAAAATTCACGTACACAAATCCACGGTTAAAAAAACTTGGTATATGTATATGAGGTAGGTTATTAAACGTGAATTTTCTGAACCGACTCCAAAACTAACTTAAAAAAACGAACAGACACGACATCAAGCCCCCGGCCGTTAATTCATCACTGTGAAAAGAATAAACCCAAATGTCATCAATGATTTTCTTTTTGAAAGTGTGCGTAGGCCTACACATTATCCTAAAAAGAAATAAATAAATATATATATATATATATATATATATTTCTTATTAGGATAATGTGTAGGCCTACGCCCACTTTCCAAATTCTGAGAAAATATGTTTTAAAGTTAATGGTACGACACAAGCTTTCTCATATTGTGTAATAATAGCGTGGAAAAAATAATTCAAAAATAGGCTTACAGTAAACAATCCTTATGTAAGTTTTCCTTATAAACACCAACAACTACGTGTTAATTACAATAAATACTTATAATATAAAAAAATGTAAACCAAATTGTTCAAATATTTTTAACAAGTTTTAAATTTTCTAAAATAATTTATAAACCAACCTAAAATTAGTTTTAAATTGTGAAAATAAATACGTATTCGTATTTATCATGAAAATATATTCTAAGTTACACATTTTAAACTCGATTTCAATGCCATTTTATAGAAATTTCAAATTCCCTTTAGATTAATCTTAAATAAGCTACCCCTAAAGTAATTTATTCTAGAAAAATAATTGTACATTAATATTGATAATGTGAAATCAATAGTCTTCGATACCAATTTTTAATAAAAGGGTTCGAGGTATTTTAAATTAAATTCAAATTTTACAAAAATCAATCATTAGTAAACAATTATTTAAAAAATCATTTTTAGAATAACAAATAGTTATTATTTATAATGTAAACAACTTAAAAAATACTCATTTTGAATTAAATCGTTAAAGCAATGTTTTCAAATTAAAAATAAGTTGTTAGTCATCTACCTCTAAACGAATATTTCCCCATTAAACGATATACAGTTTTATTAGTCATGGCACACACTCACTAGATATATTCATTTTAAACAAAATACTTATAGCCATTTACAAAATAGTTTGTATTTTTTAAAATCATTCATCAATAAATTACCCTTTAGCGAGTTTTTACCCAAAAACCAAGTAAATATTGTTATTTGTAAGGTCAAATAATTTCTTGATATCCATTATCAACAACATCATTAAAGATATTTTCCAAAAAATAATGAATAAAAAAATCACTCCCCTCAGTAAGCTATCCATAATTTGAGAGATAGGGCCTAAAATTTAAAAAAATCACTCGAGGTATTGCCTTATAGCATCCAAATATCAAGTTTGAACAAAAGCCACAAAACTGTTACAAATGCAATAAATATAGATTGGTAAGAATTGAAACAAGCTATCTAGACGTGGCATACTAAGAACACAGTTTGGCGTATGAATACATGAGTATAAATTATCACTTTCTTTTAACTGTCAGATAAATCTCTTAATGGGACGTTTTGAAGATTTTAAGTTCGAGGGACGGGGAGGTTCGT
>CABEEJ010003284.1:12121-85929 GCA_901482245.1 Timema douglasi
GGAAGATATTTAGATGAAACCAAAAGTATTTTTAATTATCGTCTTTCAAGAGCAAGGCGAGTAATTGAAAATGCTTTTGGGATACTAGTGGCACGGTGGCAAATTTTTCAGGGCAGAATTCAAGCTTTCCCCAAGACTGTTGAACTGGTGGTTGCTGCAACAGCAAGTTTGCACAATTTCATCATGTCAACAAAGCCCAACAGCGAGCATCGATATTGCCCTGAAAACTTTGTTTGACCGTGAAGCTAATGGCCAAGTAATTCCAGGTGAATGGAGGCAGCATGCAGGAAATGCTGCTCATATACCCTTAAGGAAAGTGGGCTCAAATAATACAACTAGAGCAAACATTAACAGAAGAAATGTTTGGCAGAATACTTTTATGTCTGCGGAGGGTGAATTGGAATGGCAGCACCGCTCTGTTTCTCGAGGATGGGAAACACTCTGTGAGTTGCTTGGCAAAAGTTTTAGTTAGGAATGAGATCCTTGAAGATATTTGAGTATTTCATAATTTTTCAAAGATTTGGATTCTTAGTTCTTTTAACAATTCCAGGAAAAACACATATTCAACGTTGTGTTCATGATAGGTCTTACCTTCGATTGTTGGAGATAACAAGCAGCTCATTCCTAAAATAATTAATGAAAATTTCCTAGATACTACATAACTATTTATTGAACTTATATTAGATATTACAAATACAAATAAAACCTGAACATAAAAAAATCTAGTAAACATGACAGAGCTATAAATCAATAACACAAAAAAAAAAATTGGATCATTATATTATTAAAAAGTCCAATAAGCACATGACATTGAATCAATAGATTAACACAAAAGCAACAATTAATTTTCAGAGCCGAGATTTTGAGGATCTAAAAAAATGCTTAAAAAACCCACCAAAATGAGTTTAAATATATTGAAATGAAAACTCACAATGAATGCTCAATAGTAAATCTAACTCATATGTGAAAAGTGTAGACTAAAAGATATGTAATGGAAAAACTTTTAACAACGAAACTTGTATTCCGATAAAAATTAATCTTGATTTACAAATTCCTAGGCCTACTTATGAATCAATAGCTACACCTCCCTCACCTTTCCAGCACAGTGTTGGGGATTTACTAGTAAGGTGGATTTTACTACCAGCAACAAAAGAGTACAAATTAATTTGAAGCTTGAATTATTCTTAGAAATGAGCTTTGTTTGTGATGTAAAAAAACTGTATCAAAATCCAGGCCCTGGTCATAATGATTTAAATACCATATCAATTTTCATGTAAGTACGATTGAATGACTTTAATAATTTTCATCCGTGCTTCAAGTTGCTTGTGGTTTGGTATTTGAAGCATATATGACTTACAGCTTTCTAAAAAAGCTGTTATGCCCATATCATTTTTAGTTTCGTCTTCTGGCTTGGGCCTACACTCCTCGAAGAGGCCCCTAAACTATATTAATTCTTTTAAAACTATTTCTTCAAATTGTGACTCCTTCCGTTGTTGTTTTTTTTTACAGAAAGAGTCGGGGGAAGGGTTCACCCTCTTATTATTTAGTTTCATGCCAGGCGAAATGTCCTGTGCTGCACTACTTGGTCCAGCAACCTCTACCTCAAACTCATCTCTAGGAAGCTCTTCCAAGCAGCTTGAACAAGCGAGCCATTACTCTCTTCCTCAGTTAAGATGCCTTCAACATTACTACTATCACCAGAAAAACACATTGAAGTGGCAGCTGCTCTAAGAGCACGGTAGCTACTGTAACCCCTGTAAATATTTTAAGTGTTGTTAGGTGATCATGTTTTTAATCAAATAAACTTTTTATGAACTAAAACTTGGGATGGCTATGTATTGATTTTTGTTTGGTGTGAAATAAACTCTTTAATTGTAAACTTTTTTTTGTGAGCATTTTCTATCATCAATTAGAAATATATTTTTTTTTTAACAAACCTGGTTGAAATGTTTTATTTTGGAAAAAATGCTACAATTGTGTATGATGCACAAGTTGTCTATATATATATATGTGTGTGTGTGTGTGTGTGTGTGTGTGTGTGTGTGTGTGTGTGTGTGTATTCTATACTTGACAGTGGCTATGTTTTAGCCATGCCAAATTGGTGTGTGTTAACTTATGACATGTACATGTCATACAAGTCTCACCTTAGTTTGAGCAAACTGCTCTTTAAAAAAATCTTATCTAACTTTAAATAAAAGTTATGGAAAATATGTTAACTTTTTATTCATATCTCTGCATATAAATGATTCCATTTATATTTACTTTTGTCTGTAAATCAGGGGCTATTTTAACTTCCCTAATGCTTTAATCCTAAAATCTTGATTGAACAATATCTAATATTTTTTATATAGAAATGGAACAGTATACAAGAGGTAGAATGTATCTTTATTTTATACAACTATTTCAATATTATATTAAATAACATCAAAACACTTGGCAGAGGTGACGACAAAGTGGTATTATGTCTAGTTTTCATAAGTGTATCTGAAATTCCCTCTCAAACTCTATATTCAATAGTATTCAGTATACACAATGGCCAACTCTTTAAACTTTTTGCGGATCTGATTTCCTTAATAGTAACATTTTATTTTTAAACTTCTGCGAGAAAACATTGTTAGTTAATATCAACATATGACATATCTTGTTTACATTTTGTAAAAATATGTGATTTGTATCAATAAATTATTAAAACAACTAATTGTACAATTATCTTCCTTTACAAGAAACCTATTTTTACTTGTGTTTGTTCATTATAAAATACAACATGAACCATGGATTCAATTATCTTAAAATTGGTCTGGGATTTTTGCTTCTTAGCTCTAGACTGTTATATATATATATATAAAATCTTAGCTTGCTAGTTTAATTTAATTCTTGAATACGTTAATCAGATCACAGTATAAAAGTCTTGCATGTTCCATCAATTCAAATAACAAAGGATTTTCAGCCTTGTTATATTTAATTTTATCAGTTCATAATATTTTATAATTGCCAAAACATAAAACCACTATGGTATTGTGTTCTTAAAAGTCTTCAGCATGTTTAATCAATTTGTCTATTTTGGTTCTAACTTAATATGTTCTAGCAATAATAATAATAATAATAATAACTAGACTTATATTATTTTAATATAATAATAATAATAATAATATTTAGCACGGCGTATTACTACTTGTTCGGGTTATACACTTTAAGTACTAATTACACTAATGGATTAGGAATTGGGAAGGTTTAATCAGATGAAGTGAACCCGCATTTGCGTGGAGGGAGAGTGGAAAACCATTTAGGAAAAACCACCCTCAGTTCACCCGACCGAGATTCAAACCTCGATCTCCCAGTCCTCAGCAGTAGACCTCAACACGACAAGCGTGTTAGCCAACTACGCCAGCGAGGCGGGTATTTTAATATAAAAATGATACTTGGACATGGGAAGCGAACCAAAACTCGAACAAGTAGTAAAACACGGCCCTAAAAAATAATATATATGGAGGAGAATCCGACTTGTACAACAACATGCTGGATTACAGCTTGGTAATGTTTGCTCTTATAATAGTTATAAATTATATTAGGTGTTCTATTGGAAATATATATGCATAATATTATATCTTAGATAAATTTATAGCAATTGATGTAACAATCTTTTATTCTATTTCTAATTTATAATTCTCGGAGTACGCTTAACACACACTAAAAAACATAATACAATACCCCTTCCTGGTGACCATGAAATCCTGCAGCCATTGCATGCTGCGAAAGTGAGCCCACTCTCGTGGTGTTTCACTCGCTGCACTTCCTAAAGGGGTGGATGATTTTGCTCGAACTTGTCTGCCAAAATATTCTCTAAGTCGAGTCCATCTTAACTTACATTCTTCAGCTGCACAAATATTTTTTTTAATCATATATTAAATTTTTACAATTATTTATACAATTTTAAATAACCCTAAATTATTCTCAAAGATACACTAGAAGAATCCAACCTGGTTCAGAAACGGAATGGTATAAAGTGTCACTTTTGTGTTGTACTGGCCTGCTGAAGATGAGGAGATCGGGTTTCGAATCCTAGTTGGCTCTACTGAAGGTGGTGTTTTTCAAAATGGTTTCCCACTTTACTTCCATGCAAATGTGGGTAGTTACATCTAAAATGCTTTTGTCCTTGTCCCTATCCCATTAGAGTAATTATGTAAACAAATGTATGCCTGAACAAGTAGGCCAGTGTGATAAAAAAAAATAGAAAACTATATTTGGGATAGATCAATAATTAATTTGCCACTGTGTCTTACTACTCGTTTGGGTTGTACGCTTAATTATTAATTTTGCTAATGGGTTGTGAATTGGGAAGGTTGAATTTAGAGGACATTCTTCAGCTGCACAAATATTTTTTTAAATCATATATTAAATTTTTACAATTATTTATACACTTTTCAATAGCCCTAAATTATTTTCAAAGATACACTAGAAGAATCCAACCTGGCTCAGAAACGGAATGGTATAAAGTGTCACTTTTGTGTTGTACTGGCCTGCTGAAGACGAGGAGATCGGGTTTCGAATCCTAGTTGGTTCTAATGAAGGTTGTGTTTTTCAAAATGGTTTCCCACTTTCCTTTCATGCAAATGTGGGTAATTACATCTAAAATGCTTTTGTCCTCGTCCCTATCCCATTAGAGTAATTATGTATATAAATGTATGCCTGAACAAGTAGGCCAGTGTGATACAAAAAATAGAAGACTACATTTGGGATATTTGAAAAGATTAATAATTAATTTGTCACTGTGTCTTACTACTCGTTTGGGTTGTACGCTTAATTATTAATTTTGCTAATGGGTTGTGAATTGGGAAGGTTGAATTTAGAGGAAAGTGAACCCACATTTGCATGGAGGGAGAGTGTAAAACTATTTAGGAACCCTCCCCAGTTCAACTGAGCGTGCTTCGAGCCTCGAGCTCCCCATCTTCGGCAGTTAAGATCAACACAAATATAGTGCGTTAAATAACTACACCATCACCCGCCTTGGTGGCATAGTTGGCTAACACGCTAGTCGTGTTAAGCTTGACTGCTGAAGATGGGGAGATCGAGGTTCGAATCTCGGTCGGGTGAACTGAGGGTGGTTTTTCCTAAATGGTTTTCCACGCAAATGTGGGTTCACTTCCATCTAATTCAACCTTCCTAATCCATTTGCATAATTAGTACTTAAAGCGTATAACCCGCACGGGTAGTAAGACGCGGTGCTAAATAATAATAATAAACTACACCATCGAGGCGGGTATTTGACAAGATACTTCTACGTGCTAAAAACGCAGAATTATTTAAAAAAACACTTTGGGCTTTGCCTGACATATTAGGTAGCCCCTATGAGTGGTGCTGCCCTTTACGGCTATCACAAACTTGCACGTCCTATTTCAATATTAATTAAATGTGTCAATGTAAACCAGGGTAAAGAATGCCACTCAATCTGGCTAGAGTGGTTTAGATTCCACTCATGAGAACATGTTCCTAGCTCAGGTGGGCTTTATAATTGCCTAAAAAAGGAATTAGGCCTGATAAAAAAATATACGAGTAGAAACTATTTATGCATACATATTTTTTTTCTAGTTTTCATAAATAAACGCAACATTGTAAAAAAGTGGTTTGGTTTCCAAAGTAAAAGTAGGCCTACTTGTAGCCAAAGCTTTACCTGGTATTCCGATGATTTCTGAAATACTTAGCCAGGCATTTTCCTTTCTTACAGCGTCTTTAAATTCTTTAAGTTTTTTATTAAACAAGAGAGGCCTTTGCCGAACACAATCAATTAGTAGAGATTCCACTTCAAAATCACTTGTATCCATATTTAAAATCAAATGACGCTAGTAAATGGAATATAAGCCAAATAATAGGGGTGTTGAACCTACAAAAGAAAAGCCAATATTTCTGAGAACTTGGTATTTCTCAAAAACACTTTACTAGAAGCCACTCTTCCTGGGGTGTTTAGATTTTTAGAAATTTTTTTCTGAAATAGGTCCGCGTGTCTTTTAATTTTGTATATGTTTCCATAGCGACGGATTCTATCACTGGTATTCTTTCTTTATTTCAAGGCGCATGCGCATATTTACTCGGCTGTAGATTGGTAGTCCGTATAACCGAGTCCGTAGAAAGTTAAAGTTGGGCAACTTCTACGGAGTAAGGACTTACGGATAAGGGTTCTGTGGCCAGTGCAATCTGATATTATAGCATCGATTTCTTACGGACCACGGACCTACGGATACGGAGTCTGTGTCTGGGCCTTTAGTTAACTAGAACTTTAACCTGACATTGAAACACTAGCCCCAAAATAAATAATTAATCTACCTACCGGTCAAACATTGAATTTCTTCGAATATAGTTGTGCATAATGCCCTCTTTAGAGAACACTTTAAACTAAGGTTTGATCTGGTTATAAAGTTTGTATGTTGTAACCATGCGCATGACGTGTTTTCCACTAAAATACACAGTTAGGTGGATGTGGCAATGTTATGATCGCTTTAGATTATTAGAAAATAGAAATACAATAACATTGTAATGGAAGCTTCGAAAAAACCGAACGTTAATCTTTTTTAAAAGCTTTTTGAGTGACATATACTTTTAGAGTGATTAGTTTTAGTGTTTTCCCTGGATTTTTTTTTCAATTTACTTTTTTTTTTTAGCGTACTGGTAGGCTTATGCTTAAGATTATCCCCATCAACAAACCCTGAACTTTAGTTGAGAGCCCTGCCGATTGTGAAGCCCAAAGCTTAAGTTAATTTAGCTTAAACCTAAATCTGGCACTACTGGTATACCACCAGGATTTGTCTGCGAGACATTCCCGGTCTTCTACAGACATTGGTTGACATGTAACCGTCTTATAAAGTTGGGTCATATTCTAGTTTTTTTACAGCGTCCCGAAGAGATGATGAAAGGTCTTAAACCTAGCTTAATCCAATTTATCCAAACCATGACAACCATAGAAACAATCCCCGTTAGAGGGGACCATTTTATAGTATCGCCAGGAATCGAGCACGACACCTCTAGATTATTTATGCTGACCATTAACCCGGGCATATTTTAAATTGTAACGAATGGAGGCTAGATAACCCAAGTTTTAAAGTTTAGGGCCTACACTTTATTTATACACATCAGTAACCCTGTCGTAATAGCGTTCATACGTTCACCGATTGACGTTATGTGCAGTATAAAATAAATAAGGCTCCGTATTTCAGCAGATGCAGTGAACAATCTTTTTAAGCACACGCCCCATTCATAAAACCAGAAAGATTAAAAAAGAGGCGTGTGAGGGGCGTGTGTTGTGTCGTTAAAGAGGTACTTTCCCTTGAACACTTTAAATTCTATACTAGTTCAATAGATCTTCTTTTTGGCGGTCAACATTGATAACATTTTATGATAAGACTATTATTTACATAAAGCAGGGCCACATCTATTGGGGGGAGGGCGAAAGGTGCAATCGCCCCAGGCCTCACATTCCAGGGGGACCACATTGCCCACGTCTCGTCAGAGGCGAAGGAAGGGTTTGGCAATCAGATAAATCTGTGCTGGGACCGAGGATTGAACCCCGGACCTCCAACAAAGAAGTCTGAAACCTTACCCCTAGACCACCAGGTCACCCTCTCTGTTAGTAATAAATATTACTGGTAACAAAGACATAACTTTTAATTTAATTGCATATAAAGTTCACACACAACACACTTCCTAAGGGCGGCACTAACAAAGAACTACTAGCTAAAAATTTCCTAGTCTAAAGATTTCTTAAGAACTACATAGCGGCATTGAGAAATAGATTAGAAAAACAAAGAGGGTGGTATTATTATTATTGTTATTATTATTAGCACCGCGTCTTACTACCCGCTCGGGATATACGCACTTACGCTAATGTGTAATGGTAGGGTGATTGTGAGATGAAATGGAGGACCTACAGTTTAACGTGGAATCCGAACCACGGTGGAGGCCTGGCATTTCACACATTCCCAAGTTGTGAGGGCGGTATTGACAGGCGGCACTAACAAAGGACCACTACCTAAATATTTCCTAGTCTAAATATATCCTGCCCCACAGCCATGTCTAGAACTTCAATATGATTTTTTTTAATCTCATTTAGCATCACGTCTTACTACCCGTTCAGGTTATAGAGCCTATGCCTTATGTACTAATTATATTAATTTATTAGGGATTATGAAGGCTTAATCTAGAGGAAATGCACCCGCATTTGAGTGTAAGGAGGGCCATTTAGGAAAAAACCCTCTCAGTGTACCCGACCGGAATCAAACCCCGATCACCCCACCTTCGGCAATATAGTCCAACACGAGAGTAGCGTGTTAGACCATGTGACCATCGAAGTGGGTTATTCTTACAGTTGATTTGGATAAGTAAAATGCACATTATATTGAGGTAGAATTGTATATAGTTACCAGCGAAGTCGAAAAGAATGTTTTCATTTGGTTTTCACTAGTAGATTCAATTGATTAAAAATAGAGGAGGAAAGTAATAAATAGAAGATAAATATTTACTTTGACATTTTGACCAAATTAAATCTATTAACTTCAAAAACTTACCTTAACAAAAAAATAATCATCACTTCTTAAACCAAATACTGTTATGTGCAAACGAATTCGGCCATTTAAGCTGAGTTTAAAGTGAATCAAATAGTCAAAAATATTATTTATGCTTTTTAGTGAGGATTACTCCAACTAGATATATACTGAAAATTGAAAAATGACACCTGGACACGGGAATCTAACCCGTGACCTTTGGCTTAGCACTTCAATGTTCTAACCACTGAGCTATACAGGATTCATCCCGTGCCCAAGGTCATTCTTCACTCATATTTTAAGGCATGGGCACGGGACGAATCGTGGATAGCTCAGTGGTTAGAACATTGAAGTGCTAAGCCAAAGGTCACGGGTTAGATTCCCATGTCCAGGTGTCATTTTTCAATTTTCAGAATATGAGTTTAAAGTAGTCTACACAACTTAATTTAAAATGAATGATGAAGAAGTTTAAAGAATATTCCAACTTATCTCATCCCAAGTACCACATTCCATGTTCCACACGGCGGTTCTGCGCGCCGCGCCTCAATGGGTGACTAGTTTTATATTACTACTCGCTTTACTCGTTGGGGGCTCCACCCCCAAACTCACAGCGAGTTTTCTTTGAGAGTGGATGTAAACTAATGTAATTCCAGAGAAGTTTTTTTGATAGGTCTTACCGTTTAGCCACAAGAGACCTCCAAAGAAAGGTATGCACTGACTTTAAAGTTGCTCCGACATTTTGAATTTTTTTTGGGGGGCCAAAAGTTACATTTTTTAATTTTTTGGAGTTTTCACGTCGGTTACAGGCTAGAAGCTATAAGTTTGCCAAATTCCAAGTTTCTAGCTCATCTAGAAGTGGGTAAACATTATTGTCGGTGAGTGAGTCAGCCGTGTGGCTTTATAGTAGTATAGTAATATAATGAACGTTCAATACTTGATGTGATAGATTTCATTTTTTTATTTTATTCATTTTTATCGTTAGTATCAAACTTTAAATTACCTTATATATATTGCCACCGCGTCTTACTACCCGTTTGGGTTATATTTAGAAGAAGTGTGCTTCTATTTGAGTGGAGAGGGAGTGGAAAACTATTTTGGAAAAATTATCCTCAGTACACCTGACTGAGATTTGAACGTTGATCCACTCGTAATCGGTGGTCTAGTCTACTGCGAGAGTAACGCCTTGGACCATGCGGCCACCGAAGTTTGTATCTATCTTCCTACTGAGCTTGGAGTCTACGGTTTGATCTGTGATGAACGAAAAGTTTATATATTGAAATGTGGGTTTCCCCATTTCACAGGGATGAATAAACAGCCTGGGGACTGGATGTTGTGTCCTATCTATATTCAAGCTAATTTATAAGTCGTATGCTGACATAATCAGCCGGACCAGAAAGTACAAAAAACACGGAGGGAAGTGATTTAAATCACTATTTTCTTATTATAGGTGTTCTGTCATACGACAGGTTCGTCCCTTTTGTCAGTGATCTTAAAGTGGCAAATCACCCTGTCCTCTGCCTTCTAAGCGCTGGGGAACGAGCCCAGAACATCTGAATCTGTTACCAGGAGTTCTGACCACTAGCCCACAGAGGCGGTCTTTCATACTTTCACAAATATTTTTTTCTAAAAATAATGTAACTTATTTTTTTCTGGCAGCTTTAACTTTTTACGTATATGAACTAATAACACTAATGTGTCTTGGATGAGGAAGATTAAATTTAGATGAAGTGTAGTCACATTAGTGTGGAGAAAAGAGTGGTAAACCATTTAGTAAAAACCACCCTTGGCTCACCCAACCGGTAGTCGAACCTCGATATTCCATCCCTCGGCAGTCTCTTAGATTGCGAAGAGTTCCACACTCACCGTAGCATTTCGTAATGGGAATTAGTCCTCCCCTCATCACGTGGTCTTTAGCCAATAGCTCAATCAATATAGACTAAACAGTTGTAAGTTATCCTCACGAGGCGAGCAAGACACAAATATCTGTAAACACTTTTGTTTCAAACAATAGAAGAGGGAAATGCCCCAGAGCCTACTTGCTTTGTTTTAGCACCGCGTCATGATAACCCTCATTTGACGAGAAAATATGTTAGCAGTGATTTCTGGTTGCATACCACTTGAACTACAAGTTGTATTTATAGTCAGTGAAGACCTTGAGGATTACTGATATACATGAATATTTTACCTATTCTTTATAGCTAGATTTCATGATTTTATAGACGTTTAAATAGTGAAAATATCCCATTAAAATAAATTAGGGCTATCATGTTTATGACCCGACCCCCCTCAATTACGCTAATGGTTTTAAGGATGAGGGAGGTTATACTAATAGAAAGTGTACCCGCATTTGAATGGAGGGAGAGTGAAAAACCATTAGTGAAAAACCACCCTCATTATACCCGAGTGAGATTCGAACTATGATCTCCCCTTCATCGGCAGTCTAGTCTACTGCGAAAGTCGCGCCTTAGACTATACGGCCTCCGAAGCGTATCCCGTACTTGAGGAATACAATTTGCCTAAAACAAAAACACACAAGTTTCGTTTCTAAAAGTCGATTCAATTATAGACACGTGAAATGTTCTGAATTCAGTGACGCACTCTTGGAGGGGCAGGGAGGGGACGAAGCAAAAGGGCCATTTGAACCCCCCCCCCCCTTGCCTTATACACACTAATAACAAAATATCACATAATTTCAACAAAAATCTTCTAATATTCCCCATATTAAATAAAACTATGATATAGAAAGCTGGATTTGTACCGAAAATAAGGGCTTATGGTTTTATTTATTTATTTGAGGTATTCAACGTGCACTTTCAAAACCGACTGATTATATCAGCACACGAGGATTTCAAGCGTGAAAGAGCCTACCAATTCTACCAGGAAAGATATTTCCCCAGACTTCCCGGGGCTATATTTCTTGCCACAATAGACAAAGGACCGACGGCTTTACTTCTTACCCCCGAAGAAAGTTGTGCTACGGATTTTTTCACTCTAGAAGAAGCCGTCGTCCACGGTTGGGTTTGAACCCACGAGCATCGGGTCCCGAGGCGAGTAGAGAGGTGGACCAAGCTTATTAAGACAGTCCCGACACCTCACCTCATTCGGTAGCGTGTCTGCATACTGAGCAAGGATCCTGGGTTCGATACACGGCATTGCCAAAATATAGCAATACCGACTTGTGATATTGGGGTGAATTAACGACACGGGGGGCTGCGTGTAGTGTATATTCTAGAACTAAGTTAGTAGATAATTCTTTAGATTATAGGACCTTACGATATGTTACTAAAAGTGACACTAAAATTCTCGATTGAAATTTAATTACAGAAATAATTTCGATACATAGGACACCTCCATCCCGTAGTACATTTCTAGGTGCGCCACTGACGCAATTACATATGCAAGGGTCTAATATTATTATTATTAGCACCGCGTCTTAATACCCGTTCGGGTTATACGCACTTACGCTAATGTGTGATGGTAGGGTGATTGTGAGATGAAATGGAGGACCTACAGTTTAAAGTGGAATCCGAACCACGGTGGAGGCCTGGCATTCCACACATTCACAAGATGTCTTGTCAGAGGTGAAGGAAGGGTTTGGTAATCAGATAAATCTTTGCCGGGACCGAGGATTGAACCCCGGCCGCCAGCACAGAAGTCTGACACCTTACCCCTAGACCGCCAGGTCACCCCAAGGGTCTAATAACCGTATCGATAGTGGTTATAGCGAGGTGTAGGTTTGATTACCAGTCGGGTGAACTGAGGGTGGGTGTTACTAAATGGTTTTCCACTCTCCCTCCACGAAAATGCAGGTATACTCACTTTAAACTAAACCATTCTTATCCTTAACTAATTATCATAATTATTACTACACAAGCATAAAAACTGAACAGGTACTAAGACATGGTGCTAAGAAAAAAAGTATAATTAATATTTCACGCACCAGTGGACACGTGGACTGAGGCATCAGTATCATCTGGTATAGCCCAGTTGGCCGGATATGGGAGAAGTTTGGATCAGAGTGTACCAAGGAGTACCCTCTCCCCCCCTCCAAATGGTCACCCCACTACCTCCCTCATATGCCGGTACATTTTCTTACAATTCTGCCTTACTCACCCCAAGCGCATTAGTGTAAATATGCGAGTAGCTCGAAATGGTAGTCTTTTCGCTAACTCGTCACTTTAATCAATTCACCTGCGAGATATAGTCTTTAAAAAAATAATAGTTTGAAATCTGAAAGACGAATAGCGTTGGTACAATAATGCATAATTTTGACTTTTTTTTCTAATTGACAATATCTAAACACAACGATTATATCAGCACATCGCTTACAAACTATCATCATGACCCTCTCCTAAGAGACAACCTTTTTAAAGTTCCACACGCAACCCCCTAAATATTTACCAGGGAGATTGATTAAAGGGACAGTTTGTAGCCAACAAATTGAAAATGTATCACTCTGGAATCGAATTAGGTTTCCCGAATTGTGGTCTACCACTCTAACCAATTGGATAAAGGCTTTGTCAGCAGGACAATATTATTATTATTATTAGCACCGCGTCTTACTACCTGTTCGGGTTATACGCACTTACGCTAATGTGTAATGTTAGGGTTATTGTGAGATGAAATGGAGGATCTACAATTTTAACGTGGAATCCGAACCATGGTGGAGGCCTGGCATTCCCCACATTCACAAGTTGTGATTAATACACGTCTTGTCAGAGGTGAAGGAAGGGTTTGGTAATCAGATAAATCTGCGCCATGACCAAGGATTGAACCCCGTACCCCCAGCACAGAAGTATAACACCTTACCCCTAGACCACCTGGTCAATAGTTTATTCATGAATTTTATCGTAATAGTTTGAATTTGGAATAAATTAAAGTAATTAAAACAGATATAGAAAATATCTTAAATGTTACTTCACATTTAGGCTATCTGCACCGTACACAAAGCCAAACACACAGGAATTTCTACGGATTGCACCAGAATTAGCTGGAGAGAGAATGATACTTCATTTAAAAGTGTAAAATTTTATCCCTATGGGGTTAAACTCGGGCCTTCTGTCTTGAGGGTAAAGTTCGAGGCTTATGTCAGTCTTAGTGGTAGAAGGTTGATTAAAAGTTACACTGAAATTCATTAAATTATAGTACGTACATAAAGGTGAGATTGTAAGGTATGCAAGAAAAGGTTAGTATAAAAAAAAAAAAAAAGAAATTCTACAAAATAAATAAAATGTTGCTCCAATACGGAACGTATCTTCACATGGGGAAATCAACAGTTGTTGAATATCTGTCATGAGCATAGAGTCATTAGATGACAACCTTTTTAAATGATGAGAAAAAGTTGTCATTAAATTTCAGGACAACCTTGACAGATATTCAAAAACTGTTGATATCACCGTGTGAAGAAAATTAAACACTAGGGCCTATGTTTGTATTGGAGTAATATTTTATTTAATTGACCAACAAATGTTTTGCTATAAAAACTGAAACACTGATCTTTTCCCGCGTACCTTACATTCACACCTTAACTATATTTCGTGGAAATGATGGGAGAACTATCGTTTATACACCCATTTAGCTTTGAATCAGTTCTGATAATTATGTCTATTTGAAATAAAAATAATCAAATGAATTATACAAATCCTATTTTTTAAATTGTGTTTAAACCCTACAATTGAATTAAATTAGAATTCAACTTAAATAATCACAAGTTCGACTCGCGAGTAAAGTGTAGACCCATTAAACCTCCTTAATTACTCCAAAAACAAATGAAGTGTGTTGAGTTTGCGCTCAAGAAATTTCGGCATCGAGGTTCAACTTCGACACGAACAGACTGCTGTCAAAAGTCTGAACTACACAAGTGTTCTTCCGCACAGATTTAATATAATAAACCTTAATAAAACTTTAGATATATAAAGTTTTATAAATTCTTGAAAACATATATTTTAAAATGTATTCAGTTCTATTTTTAGTACTATAATTTACTCCTTTATGAAATAATGAAATTATTTAAATCAATAGTTTGCGGAAGAATACATTTTAGTGGTTGAAAATAGTTTTCGGCACTTTTAAGAGGACGGAGGTTAGTTGCCGAAAGTCATAAATTGTGTATGATCTCCAGTGCGATTATAAACTTTAGTTTAGCAGTTAACGCCTTTCTGGTATGGTTGTTGAATCATTTAGTCTCTCTAGTTTGATTTTATAGTCATCAATCGTTTGAGTGAAAAGGAACATCGATTTTGTGGTTGGTACCAAACCACCAGCCATGACTCAACTACTACCTATACGTTTTCAGGAGCATCTCCAGGCAAGTTAATTTTTCATTTTATGGCCCCGCCTTATCTTCTTTAACGTTTATACTACTTAGAAACTGCCATCTATTACCTTTAAAACAATTAATCTATAATATTGATGATTTTTGGTCGTAGCTACATTAGTTTCTGTATTTAAAACATATGTTAATATCATCTTGTCAAAAACAAGTGTCTGAATCGTAATGACAGTTCCAGTTTTATTATTTTTTAGCGTAAAATGTTCCAAATTGTTAATTAAAAATACATTTTTTTTAACCTGGAGTATATATATCTAATGCTAGATTATAATTTATTTCCTCCCAAAATGTGTATATACAGTTTAATGCCGTTTATAAAAGTTTTGAAATCGAAGCTTGTAAATAGCGTGGCTGAACATGGCGGAATAGTTTAGTGTCTACTTAAAGATTCGTATGTTCTTTTAATATTAAATGTAAGTAATTTTCATGTCAAGATATTACTGGCAACTTTAATAAAAATATTTTTGGACGTTTTTGTTTTACAAATTTGGTCCTCTTAAAGCCTACAAGTAAACCTAAATTATGTCAAGATTGTAACCTTAATTTTTTATCTTAAGATAGTGGTTGCTAGGTGTGAGTAAACTTTAGTGT
Source organism: Timema douglasi (assembly GCA_901482245.1). Taxonomy (NCBI): domain Eukaryota; kingdom Metazoa; phylum Arthropoda; class Insecta; order Phasmatodea; family Timematidae; genus Timema; species Timema douglasi. The sequence goes on from CABEEJ010003284.1 coordinate 27,572, forward strand.
TGCTCTTCCAATGTTTTTTTTTCAATATGAGCATAAAAAAACTTGCTGGCTAGTAATAAAATAATCCTACAATCTCTTTTGCATCAAAGACTAGGCCTATAGTTGACAAGCATTATAGTACCAAGCCACATTATTAGTCATGCTAAACATTTTAAACCACTTGACATAAATATCACTATTGGATTCTTGGCAAATTAGCCTACTCTTGAAAAGTGAACCGATTGAAATTTTATTGCATTATGCTTAGTAGACACTTCCATCCACTAACTTATAAGTCTTAGGCAGTTTCAGAAAAACAGAGTTCGCGAAGCTAAATGTATATTACCCTTCCCAACTTAGTTTATCCTTTATTGGGGCAATGATAGATGGCATACCACTCGCTAAAGAGAATGATTGTCTTTCACAGATATTATCAGTGAGATTGTAAGTTCCTAGGTGACTAAAAGATCAATCCTGGCGTTAATCTCCCACAGTGTTGGCATACGTTGTCTGTGTTATGCCGGGATCACGATCAACTTAAAGTTAACTTAATGTAACGTTCACTTAAAGTTAACTTAACTTATGAAAACAGATTTGTGATCACGATTCACGTAACAACTCGAGTCAAACCTCTGCATTCTTGAGTAAGATGGGTGATTTTTACTATTTGTAAAGTGATCTGTGAATGTTTACAGTTTTCAATCATTATAATAAATATCTATTATTTAAATTTTTGATAAATTTAGCTTTCCTATTTTAGTTTAATTATTTTGTTTTAATGTCTGATCACTAGAACATAAGCTAAACTCTAGACCTTTATCTTTAAACCAACAAATTAATTACTAAATAGCCCTGTTGACATCACTCGCATAGTGATTGGCTGGTTAGATCATTTGATACCCTTCATGTAATGTTCACTTAAAGTATAATACCTCCCAGGACATCTTACATTCAGTTAACTGCATCGTGATCGCTTCCATTTAAACACATGAGGAGATCCCTTACATTAAGTTACATTTAAGTTTATCGTGATCCCGGCATTAACTGCTGGCTATTGGAGGTTGACTCGGTAGTGTCTGTAGGCCCTAGTGTTTAAACTTTCATTAACATAAGGCACTTTTTTTTAATATTTGTATGCCCTCACTTATGGTTGGTTATATCATGGTTTTGTTTCCAAGCATCAAGTAGTTCTGCGACTAGATTAGGCACTTATTTAATATACCTACCCAGCGCTTTGGTCATTCAATTTTATCGGGTTTTCGATTTATAGGTTTTGGTGTCTGTGTGGTCGAATGTGCTACTCTTGCCGTGGACTAGACTGCTTATGAAGGGGTGAACAGGGTTCAAATCTTGGTTTGGCTGTATGGAGGGTGGTTTTATTTTTCTCTCCCCTTCCATAAAAATGCAGTTACACCTTCTATAAATATGACCTCCCTAATCCTTAAAACCACTAGTTGTGATAAAGTAAGGCAGGCCTATACTTTTTTTAAGTTTTTATCTTCCTTAGAATGGTCAAATCTTTGTTGAAAATTAATCAGCATTGTAGGAGTGAAAATAAATAGGACGAACCACATACTAGTGCTGGTTGGGTGAAGAAAGACATTTTGTGAATAACTTATTTGGATTTTTGCTTTTAATCGACAGATGTCAATGATGAAGAGTGACCGCATTGTGTACTGTGAATGAAAGTTTTGGCACCAGAGTACATGCTTCCAAGTAAGCAAAAAGACCCTTCAGAAACCAATCATCAAAACATGGTTGGTAAACCTCTCAACTGTTTAACCAGAAGGTTGAGAATTAAAACTAAAAGTTATATTTTCTCAGCGGGTGTCTATACCAAGCTTGCTAGCATCATACAAGGTTGCATATAGTCTAAAAAAGGTCAAAAAAAGCCCCATACTCTCAAAGAATTAACTCTACCGGCTGCTGTAGATGTGGTTAATATGATTGGGAATCGGTGGGAAAACTGCTTTCAAAGGTGCGTTTGTTTAACAATACTATCAGTTGCAGAATCCAGCACATGGCGGAGTACATAAATGATCAATTAGGCTAATTGAACGAACAGTAATTAGGATGCACATTGGATTTAATATGTACAGCTTGAAGACATTAATGGCATGGTGGAAGATTTTTTTTTTTTTAATTAAAAGGATCACTGTAAGTTCAAATGCTTAAGACTTGTTAAAAGATCCTAGACACATTTTTAGTTTAAAATAATTTGTAATGGCCAAAGTTTGTTGGTCTCTGTAGGCATACTGACTGTGGTTGTTCGATGTCCGGCCATTATGGAGGATTGCAGGTCCTTATTTGAAGCAAAGCTCCAGGCTCACTATGGAACCATTGTGTTATTCAGAGAAGCACTCTTATCAAAGCATCTTGAGTCATCCACTGAATCTGGTCTTAGAATGTGTGTTGAACTTTATACAAACTAGGCCAGTGGAAGAAAGGGTTTTAAAAAAATTGTGAGGCTATGGGAGCCGATAACATGTATTTGTTGTACTACTGCCCCTTGCGATGGCCCTTTGGTGGTAATGTATTATCCTGGATGTAAGAATCACAGCAGAAAATGTACACTTTTCTTGAAGAGGAAAAACATTAGTATGCCAAACACTTCGTCAAAACAGATTTTTGGTAAAACTAGCATTCTTTATCTGATATCTTTGAAAAGTTAATGTGTTGTATCTCGCCCTTCAGGGAGGCAATAATGCTCATTTTGAAATTGTTTGAGGATTTGAGCTTTGAGTAAGATATTCGTGAAGAAAAATGAATGAAGGTGTAAAAGATTGTTTCCCCTTGTTACACCAGTTTGTGATCTCCAATGAATTTGATTTCTCTCTCAATGTAAAATATGTTTTTGAAGAGCACATATCACAGCTTATAAACTGGTTTGAAAAATACTTTCAAGAAGATATTGATAAGTTTGCATGCATTCAAGACCCATTCATAACCAAAGCTTAATCTTCTTTACTTCTGTAGAAGATTAAATTCTTATTGCGCTGTCTTGCCACAATGCACTGAAGACACAATTTGACACCATGGAACTAACTTTGGATAACCGTAAAAAATAATAGGTTATCTGTAAAGTGGTAAAGCTCAGCTAATCCTAATTTGTGAATCATATTTGTACGAAGCTGGGCTTTAGTGTATTGTTCGAAAATACATGTGATGCAGCAAATGAGTGGCTGTGTCCAGTTTGATTCCAAGATTTGAGAAGACGAGCAGTGAACAACAGGCTCACCAATCCCACTAATTAAGATTTATTTATCAGGGTATCTACTGTGTCAAGTCACTGTCATGAAAAAGTTATTAATTATAAAAAAAGGTCACAAATTTTAAATATTTTAATAAGTCACAAATATTTTAATTTTCTGTGCATCCTAACAATGCAAACGCATCGAATGTCAAGTCACCCACTACCCATGATGTCATGTGCCAGCCACAAGTTGCCTGATTGTTTTTACTGTGATACCAAGGAGAAAGTTAATGTTCACCATCTAGCTAAAAAGTTTAATGTTGCGCGTGTGTATATCATACATACGTATTATATAATGTTGAACCCTTTGCCAAAGGAATTTGGTGGTCAACAGAAGGTCACCAAAAAGTTACTAATTTTTGTTTCTCAAACTCGGTAGACACCCTTTTTATTCATTGATTTGATTGTTCAAAATAAGCACCTATTTAATACATTTTACATAATGTTTTGTGAATTTGAAATGCATACAAATGTTAGGTAGTTGTATGTTCTGACTTTGGGCGCCGTGAAAAAATCCTGATTCTTACCCTCTCTCTATAATTATTTGTAGCGAGCCAAAGAACTGAACCTCTGGGAACTTGATTGCTTCTATCCATGCTAGGGTCATTCTCTTCATTAATTCAAATTGCACTGTCATCGTGCTTAAAAAAATCAGCAAATTGTTTTGTTGATGTTTGATAGGCTCAACAACATAGGGCTCTTCCTCTTAATCCTTTATTCCGTTCTCCATTTCTAGATAATCTTCATTGGTGAGTTCTTTTCAGTGGGATTGGAGCAATTCATCCACATTTGCCTGGTCTACGTCCTCAAATCCAACAATGCCATGTCTTGAATTTGAAAACTTGTATTAAGGATCAAAATCATGTGAAACAAAACTTCAGGCGAAATATTTTTCCAAACTCCCTTCATACAAGACTGTTCCTAAATTTTACCCCTGCATCTCCAATGTTGTCAATACCAGTGCCCTAACACTAAACTGTTCAGTAGAGATAATTATCACTGGAATGTGCGCACACAAGTTCACGCCACCACTGCACAAGGTGACTGCGAAATTACATCCGACCAAGCGATTAATTTTTTAAATTTTGTTTGAATTGTGTTATAGCGAAAATGCGTAAAGTGATATCTCATTAAACAAGGGATACCTGGATTTAACGGTTCCATTGTGCATTTTTCTCATTTATTTTAGTCATGCCAAACATTAGAATTAATACACACAACAAATAAAGAAAAATTATATCAGGCGGCTCAGCCAAAAATTATGAAACTATGAAAATTAAAGTAGGTTTCCATATACCTTTGCCCTATATTTGCTACTAGCTATAAAACCACTATTTTTCATTTTTCAATTTCGTTGAGCCTCTCAGGGTGTACATTAAGCAGACACAGGTGATTAAGTCTAAGTAGCCTCATCATGGCGCAAAGATAGATTTTTATTAGTACAAGCATTGAAAAACTTATTTCTGCAGTAGTATCACTATCCGTGTTTTCAAAAAAATTTCAGTGTGCTTCAATCACATTTTATTTTTATTTTAACTTAGTGTGAACTTTGTATCTTGCTTCAACAAGATATTAACATTATCTAAATGGTATACTATATTATTTTGGGAAGGTAGAGGGGGTAAAAATGATACTTTTTACCCCTTTCTATTCTTCGGCAGGGTAAAAGTTACCCCGGTACCCCCCTGTTCCTGCGCCACTGGTTTCCGTTAGTTAAAAATTTGCCGTATCATGAAAAGTTTTTGTAGACCCTCGTCATAGAAGTCTGCCGCCAGGGAGGAAAGCCATTCCTGAACAGTCATTTTCACTCGTTGTGGAAATGCTTACTGGTGAGGAACCTTTTCAGATGCATGAAACGATGGTAGTCACTAGGTGCAAGATTAGGGATGTAGGGGTAGGGTAGGTGATCTAATTGCTGCGAACCAAAAGATTCAATGAGAGCTTGCATTTGAGCAACAGAGTGGGGCTTTGCATTGTCATGAAGCAAAAACTCCTGCAGAGAGCAGGTCGTGGTGTTGATTCTGGAATGTGCGGCGAAGTTTCATCAAGGTCGGATGAAACACAGCTTTGTATATTGTCCCTTGCTGCATGAAATACACAAACACCATGTCTGTCCCAAAACATGCCATAATCTTGCGAGTTGAGAATCTTTGAATTTCATTTTCTTCAGAGTTGTCACCACAATGGTGCTTGGATTCAGGGGTCATGTGGGACACCCATGTCTCCAACTAATCTTGAGATGCATTCACCTGTCTGTCAATTTCCCTATCTACCCTTCCATTATTACATAGCAGCCTCTTTTATTCTGTTCCAAGCACTCTTTATATACGATTAGTATTTATTTTGACATTCAATTCATGCTCTTTTATGGTTAATATTTTGCCTTGCAATCTTTCATATTGCTCTCACACTTGAATCCAGCAACTTTTCAATTTCCACTCTTACTTGCTTAATACTAAACATTTCTTCCTTTCTGCTTGATTTCACATAAAAACTATCAATTTTCTTTCTAAATCATTTCCTCTAACAGTTCATTCTCTATACCACATACTTCTTTCACATTCCACATTCCAATAGTTCATATTTTTGCCAACTTGTCAACCAATGGAATTTCAACTTAAGATGCCCATAAGAGATTTGATTTTCTGAGGCTATTCTTTTAATTTTTTTGTAATTTTAAAGAGTAGATCAGGTTACCAGCATTGATCATACCCACACCCATGACAGTACTAGCTGCTTACGATAAGAATGGTATACCGACAGGTGTGGGCACATTTTATATGGCATAAAAGTAACTGTTGATCAGTCTTACTCGGAGCGCGCTTGCACTGTTCCCACAAACCAGTATCACTACTATAAACTTCCTTGTTGCCCGTGTCACTACCACTAGGAGGTAAGGTTAAATATAAGAATACTGTAAACCTTTTTATGGTTGGGGTTTATGAATTAAAAAATAGTCTTGAGTACATTAACAGCTGGTGTGTGTGTTTAATCCACTTGTAACAAATGTAAGATTCATTGTATGGATGGTGTTGAAGCAAAGGGAATATATAAGGGTGGGGAAGGGGCGAAAATTAGTGAGGATGGATAAATTGAGTTGGATTTTGAGCTACATGCAGTGTCATGTCTTCCCTCACCCCTCGGTAAGGGAACGGTGTGATAATTAACAAAGAATGAACACTGAGGTATATACAAGAAATAGTTTAAAGGACTAGTCTAGCAAAATAAATTTTAAAATCTCAAACAATATTCCAACTTCTAAGGGGTGTGTGTGTGTTGATTAAAATGTCATACCTCCAAATTTATTTTAAATCAAAGAAATTTCCTTTACTAAAATAAAACACTTGATAAAAACATTCTTTGATATTCCCATGAATTTTCTTTTATCCATCCATGTAACAAACTATGCTGAAACTAGAACCATAATTTTTACTTTTCTAGAATGCCAAATTCTCTTATAAAGACGTGTTAATTCAACGTGATAAAACATATCTTGAAAGGCAAATTAGTCCTATGACTTTATCAATAATTTTATAGATGGTAATTCCCCCATAATTCAATCTAAAGTTTCTATAAAAAAAAGTCTGGGAAAAATGAGAATTCCTGCTGGAAAAAACTAGATTTCGTGATCAGAATAGTGGCGACCCTGACATATTCTTTGAAATGAATAACCCTTAAACACCCAGTGTGCCGATCCATCAGCGGCAGCTGATTCTTGTCTCTTGTATAATAAATGTTACTAGATGGATGGTTTGCCTTTATCCTAATTATTAAGCTTTAGTTCATATTTTCCTCAACATAAAGCACTGTAATGTCAACAAAGTTTTTTTTGCACAAATGTATGATTTCCAGTTGTTTTCACAATAGCATGAATATTTTTGACTCTCATATTTTTCTTTATTTTATTGTTTGTAGTTGCTATTTGGTTTTCTTAAAGTTAATATATTCTTTATTGTTTTCTTCATAATAGTCTTTATTAAAAGTTATATAGATAGGCCTAGGTGTTTGTAAAATATTTTTTTATGACTTGGCAATGACAGGTCAGTCCTAGGTTAGATGACTGACATTTTAGATTATTTAGATAATTACTTTAGATACTGATATTGAATTTACCCATGGAATTGATTTTTTTTTTGTCTCACTTTTGAATTTTTGTTAAAATGTCCAAATTCTTTAAATATCAATATTTTTTGCAATTCATTTATCGTAAAATGATAAGAGGACATATACTTTAAACATGTTAGAATTAGAAAAATAAGTGATTTTTTTTCTTGCATATATGTTAAATAGTTTTTGCAGTAGGGATTCTAAAATACAATGGTAATTATGTAAGAATTGGCCTGAGGGTCTTACACCGGAATCATGAAAATATGCTAAGTGCAAAAGGGCTAATTTAACTTCAGTCTTAGTATTATGAAGTTTTGTTTTCTTGCATATCACATACCTAAAGTATCCTTGCCACTGACCTGCCCATGAATCTAAAACACCGTATTCTTGCAGCACTAACACTAATTTGTTAGGCCCAAAATAGCTGTATTGCTAATGGCATCTATCCACTACTTTCCCTTTAACACTGTCATACATAATTTTCATTTCCTGGCTTGTGGGCTAAATTTTTTCAACTCCTCTGTGATTTATGATAGCTAGACTGTTTGTTCTTGTGTCAATTTTTATTTTTATGCAAGGTTATTCCTTTACCTGGTTTGCTTTTATTTCATCAGCCATAGCCTTAAATTCTCTTTTATACATTTGGGAAATATTTAGAAAGTTTATCTGGAGCTATTTGTTCCATACCTGCCACATAAGTAATCTTGCTTAACACCTCATTGGGGCTATTTACTCGTGCAATATGTATTTATGAAGGAAAGCAAGCATTGCATTAGATTTTTAGTGATTAAGTGTCTGTAAACCTACATCTGTAATTTCTGACATGAAATTGCTAAACATGCAAATACTGCTCATTTGATAATTGTAAAAGGTATGGTCTATTGATTCTGGCTATCAAATTGATATAATCTTGCATCCATCGCAAAAGCTTATATATCACAAGTCCTTTATGTTACGGTCAAAGCCTGAATCCAGGACAGATCACTATCAGCCCGATTTTATCTTGGCATTTCGGGATGTGCCGGGCAAATTGAGATTTGGCTGATCGTATTTCGGCAAATCACGATTTAACCAACAGTGTAAAGAATAATTCAAATAAATAAGTATTGATAAAACATTACAATTTAATTAGTTAAAAGTATCATTAAAGATTAAGAAACTACTGAATTAAATCTTCTGTAAGAAATATGTTAAACTCAGTCAATTAAAATGAAGTAAAATAATTATAATTATGTAATAGAGCTAAAAAAATTAATTACAAATGATAAATATTTAATGACAAGCATAAAAAAATTTATTATGAAAACACACAGATGGACTCAATTCATTTGTTGGTGCACGGAATAGAGGAATGACACTTTTGAGTTGCATTTTATGTTTGTGTTGCAATTCAATTTTTTATTTGAAAATTTCTGCTTGCAAGAACAGTGACTATCCTTACCCACCACTACACGATTCTTTTCTCGCTTCTTGGAGACTTATTTCTTTATTTGGAATGTCCTATGCTTTCAAAGATGATTTCTTGAGGAAAAGACAGCTTATTGTACCAAAGTACCTAGTTTATAATTACCATCAATCACTTGTAAAACCAGCCCCAGAAATCTTTGCCTTTTTTGTAAGCACTGACTCATTCTGATAAGACATAAAATAGAAACATGTGACATTTTCAAGTGTTCAGATTGAATGAAAAGCACATAGGTATAAGGTATATTTTCTTAGTTACTACCCTTAAAGCGAGAAATCAGTCTGTCAATAAAATATAGAAAATTGTAAAATAAAAAAAAATGGTGTAATTTGTTTGTAGGTAAAGCTAGTGCGTAATATAATATTATAGTCCCATAGTGATAATAGGTAATAATATAATATACCCATTCCTGATAACCATATGAAGAAATAAGTTATTTATTATTTGCCCATTCAAACCTGGTAGGCCCATCCAGATTTGCCCTATTGACTTTTGCTCATAACATATTCATTTTAAAGTTGGTATGTATTGGCATGACTATAAAAGTGATTAATATTTTAGAAATGTTTTTTGAAGCTGTCCCAGTTTCAAGACAAAGTATAGGAGAGGCTGGAGTTTCATAAGTCTGCAGTAAAAAGTTAAATACTGGCAATTTGTATGTTTCTTGGTGTTGGAAATTCTATCATCTTGGGTTTTCATGGTTTATCTGGATTCGTTTAGGCGTGATTAAATGAATATTGCAGAAATTTGGGTTTTACTTAAAGAAACTGATTTATTTCTATTTAATGTGTCATTTTTCATGTGGTGACAAAGGCTAGTTATGTTTTGTACATTTATTTGGGAGTTTCACGCACAACTGATTAATATATTGCCCATAAGAGTGTGTAACACACTATATATTTCTCATAGTCATTATTTATCTATAATGCATCAATGGGAGTTTACCAAAAAGTCTTCAGTCTTGCCATAAAATATATACATCCTTGTGATTTTTGCAATAGCTTATCCAATAGAGCAGCCTATTTGTAGTTTATGCAGAGATCACGATCAACTTAACCTTAACTTAACTTATGTGTGATCACGATTCACTTAACGTAACAACTCGATCCAAACATGTGCATTCTTGAATATGATCTGTGGTTTGGTACTATTTATAAAATGATCTGTGAATGTTTACAGTTTTCAATCAATATTATATATATTATTAAACTTGTTTGATAAACTTAGTTCCCTATTTTAGTTTAATTATTTTGTTTCACTAGAACTTACGCTAAAGAGTAAACATTGGTCACAATACCAACAAATGAATTACTAAATAGCCCTGTTGTCACTCACATACAGGTTGGCTGGCTAGATCATGTGATACCCTTCAAGTAACGTAAAGTAAAGTAAAAGCCCTCCCAAGACATCTCTTACGTTAAGTTAACTGCAAGTCAACGTTAAGTTTAGTGCATTGTGATCGCTTCCATTTAAACACACGAGGTCCTTTACATTAAGTTATGTTTTAAGTTATGTTTACGTTAAGTTGATCATGATACCGGCATTAGTAATAATATTTAACCTGGCGGGCATCTACTCCCATACCCCACTTTTTTATTTGACACTAAAATAGGTTTTATATCAATTTACCCACTCCCCATTCAATCATATTTAGTGTTTTGTATTTCGCTTCTCTTTGACTGTACAATGTTTTTTTTAAAGAAATAAAGTGGAATTTTTTAAATTATTAATCTAGTGTATTTAGTGTTCAACCCTCCACTATTAGAACCATGTCAGCAAGTATTTTCAATCATTTAACCAAGGGAAGAGGATTTGAAGTTGGTTTAGTTCCTCTATTGTCTCTTTTCTTCTAATATTATTGTAAGATCATTCATTATTTATCATGCATAATGTTTTCCTTTTCCACCTCTTTATTGGCATTTTTTTCATGGCCATTCAGGGTTGCCACGCACCTGGAAAACAGGGAAAACCGGGAAAAGACAGGGAATTTGTTTGTGTCTGAAAAAACCCAGGAAAACACAGGGAATTTCACCAAAAAGCTAGAATTTACTGGAATTTGTTAGTGAAATTGGCCAATACAGTGCTTGCAAGCTTAAACTAGTAGGAATAATATAGACTAAAATTTGTAACTGGAGAATTGAGCAGTCTGATTGGAACACGTCTCATATTATGACTATGCTTACCAACACCTCATCAGCTTGAGATAAGTCCTGAGTGCAAATGAGATGACTTGTTTTAGTTTGGCAAATGCCGCGCCTTTTCGGCTTCCTCCACTCATCCCCGCCAATAACCCAAACGTCTCGTTTCCTTCACCCGCTTCCCCCAACTTCATCAAGCCCATGCTGCTGGCACGTGTTTCTCCTGGCAGTCGAATTAATTCATTCTTTGGGATTTGGTGTGTTAAACTTATTTGTCTTGTTTAAAAAAAATTACTCCTTTTGAAAGAGGCAAGTATCCCAGATTATTGTTTTTGTAGCGTGATGTTTTAAGACTGTACCCTACCTATTTTACAATTTTGCTATTTATAATTTTTTAAGAAATTTCCAAGCTGTCAATATGGTCTGTTTTTATCTTTATAGGTGTTAACATTTTTACCACAGTCATCTCCCGATTTAGCAAAGGTGGATTTAGCTTGTTGCTGCCGTGGCCAGGATAAAAAAAAATGGAGTATACTGTAAAGGAAAAGTTTATGAAAATATTGAATCAAAGTTTTATTTTCACATAATTTAAATTTTGTCACTACGGATGCTTAATTTAGAAAAATTAATTAGTTACAGCATTGCTAAAGATAATTATTTAGCCACCTGGTCTACCTCTACTTTCCCCCATCTCGAGACTGTCTACACGTTACGATAAGTTAACAGTGAGTACGGGTCTTTACTCTTCGAGTGCTAACCGGCCAGTGCCGCGTCTGACGCTTTCCTTCCACATAAGGTCAAAAAAAAAGACGCTTAACTAGAGGCACTGATTGGCCAGGAGTCTGCGCCAAAACCTCCCCCTCCCCTGAAAGATCACACGTGCAAGAACAGGTGTATCTCCCAGCTTCCGGGTTCAGCTATTAATACATTGCACAGTGCTTAAAATGAAAACTAATAAATTTGGATGACTCTAATATTCCAACAAAGACTTTAAATAATGAAAAACTATTAGATTAAAAGTTTAAAGGCTTGAAAATGAAGTTAATAAATTGAAATTTAAAACATATATTGCTTACAACTTTGGTTATGATTTACATAACTTATAATTACCATAAAACCCCACACTTTCTTATAATTAACCATTTGATAGTAATAAAGAGAATTAAATTAGGCCTAGATGAATGGAAAAGAACAATGTATTTATCAGTTTAGTACTCTCAGTATCTTGAGTGTATTAATATGTAAACTAAAGCAAAACTATTATTATATAAATGAAATGGTTGAGAGCTAAGGGCCTAAAACCCCGACCACTTTACATATTTCTATGTTAAACTTTTGTGTATCTTGAGAACTGCTGAAGTTTGTATTCTTTTAGCTAATATTATAAAATTGTTATCTTGATAAAGTTTACTCCTTTGTACATATGCAATAATTAAGATTGGTTAACATGTTTTCTAAACAAAGTAATACATTCTTAAAAAAAAAAATAGATACCACATTTAAACTCAAAATTGTATTTTTGGTATTTCCTTTTTTTTCATTCCATTTAGGGTAGACAGAAAATATAACCAATTTTTCCTTCTAGAAAATTTTTCATTAATTTTCTCATCCTTTTTCCAAATAATTCTTAAACATGTGTTTCTCTTGCACAACAAAACATGCTTCCAATGACAATTACCACTCTTCATTTTTAAATTTTATTTAAAACAAAATTAAATGCCTCCATAATTATATTTATAATATCTATTAGGTGTCTGGAAAAATGAAAATTTCCTCTGGAAAACACAGGGAATTTGGTAATAAGAAAATAGTGGCAACCCTGCCATTTGACCTTTATTGCACTGGAGTAACTTCCATTTCACCATATGAAAATTTGTTCATCAGCCTGCACAACTTAAAATATCAATATTTGGAGTTAAGTGGTTGATTATTGGAGAATGGTTTGATAAAGTTGGCCTCCTATTTATGTAGCCTAAGCCACCAATAAGCAGTTTAAGATATTTAAAACAACACTTAAAATAGTTGCAACAGCTCTTTGAATAGCAAATCCCCATATCATGAGTAGATCCCAGAAATTGAGGATTTTAAGCTTTCATCCCTAAATATAAAGAAATATATTATAGATTCTTTTTGTTTCAGCTCACAAGTGTAGGTATCAATCAGGCTAACATCAGCTTCAACACACTTACAATGGAATCTGATAAATTCATATGTGTTAGAGAAAGAGTTGGAGAAACTGCTCAAGTTGTGATCATTGACCTTGCTGACCCAACCAATCCTATTCGAAGACCTATTTCTGCAGATTCAGCTATTATGAATCCCGCTAGTAAGGTCATAGCATTAAAGGGCAAGGCGGGAGTTGAAGGTAAGATCTTAAAAAAAAAATTAGTTTTGGTGGAAATTTAACCTGTTTTAAGTAGAGCTTTGTAATGGATGCCTACACAGGTCTTTGAATGAAAAATGTCCTGATTTGGCAACATAACTCTTATATCTACTACTCTTCCTCCCAAGTCTCAGTAGAGGTTTTAAGGATATATTTAAAAATTAACTCAATTAGTAACCAAGCTATAACTATTAGCTGTCTTGGTGACATAGTTAGCTAATGCGCTAGTTTCATGTTGAGCTTGGCTGCCGAGGACGGGGAGATCGAGGTTCAAATCTTTGTCGGGTGAACTGGTGCAGTTTTCCCTAAATGGTTTTTCATTCTCCCTTCACGCAAATGCGGGTTCACTTCCTCTAAATTCAACCTTCCCAATTCCTAAACCACTAGCCTAATTAGTACTTATGTGTATAACCCAAACAGGTAGTAAGATGCTTTGGTAAATCTTTTTTTAAAGATCCAAAACAATTTTTTCCTACATAGGCCATTGAGCATTTAGAATAAAAATAATACAAATCTTTACAAACTATCATTACTAGTCTTGCTAAAAAAATAGTTGAAAACATTTTTCTATACTTTTTCCCTCAATAGCTCAAAAGACTCTGCAGATCTTTAACATTGAAATGAAGAGCAAAATGAAAGCTCATACAATGGCTGAAGATGTAGTATTCTGGAAGTGGATATCTCTAAATACTCTCGCATTAGTAACAGAAACATCAGTTTTTCACTGGAGTATGGAAGGTATGTTATCATTAAAGCAGTCCTAGAGATATAACATTTGAACTTTCACATGTTTATTTAACTAAATATATTACCTGGCCCAGGCATTGAACGTCTTTGTTTGCCCAAATGTTCCCTGAGGCCGGTACAAATCATTTCATTGCAATAAGTAATTGCAATGCCATCTGGCATTGGACCCTTGTTCTTTGTCTGAATACTTAATAATGAAGCTAATAGATCAGGCTACTAGTTCAATGCTTTAGTATGACCATAAATAAATAGATGAGAAAAAAAATGAGGAAATGAGTAGATAAAATGAATGAGTAGAAAAAGGGCTTATCCAGATTACTTTGCAACACAACCAGATAAATGGTTAGAGATTTTAGTGTGTAGGGTTTGGTAGCTACATAAATCTATTGACTTTATGGAGTATGAAGTTTTCAAGACCATTAATTAAGTACATTATTTTCAGGTGATTCAACACCCGTTAAAATGTTTGACCGCCATTCAAGCCTAAATGGATGCCAGATAATAAATTACAGGACTGACCCCAAACAAACGTGGTTGTTGGTTATTGGAATTTCAGCTCAGGTTGTTTAAACTACAAATGTATATAGTTTAATATTATATTGTATGACATTCTATTCTATTTTATTATATATTCTATTATATTCTATGACATATTAATGCAGTGTCCAAATTAAAAACCACAAGGTCTTGCAGGATATTTTCTAAAATGAAACATTTTCACATCTTGTATTGAATATTTAATCGATATAATTTATTTTATTATGCAATTACCATATTTGAGGCATAAAAAAATTAAAAAATGCCTTTGGGATTTTTCACAGCCTTTGAACTAAGAAGCTGACTAGGGGAGCCAGCATGGACTATTTATCTGGTGACATTAAATAGTTATCACTATAGATAATGCATGTAATATGATCATGGAAATTCTTCTATTAAATGTCTGTAATGTAGCCTTAATGGCTATTGCTTGAAAACTAAATCTTTATAGTTAGTTTAGTTTTTCACTCCTAAAACCTACTCTATCCACTCCAATATTGTGACCTTGCATGGTAGTCACTCTTTTTAAGGTGTTGTGAAACCTGGCAAACATTTTTGCACTATGACACCAATATGTATAGGGTGATAACAGGTTAGCCGAGTTACATATTATTCCATTTTGACACAAATGTAAAGGTTACGGTTCACTGTTACACTTGTACACCAACATATTCATGTCTGCTGGCTATCATTTTTTAAGTGAGGGGTCTAAGCGAGAAAATCAAGAAAACACTATCACATACATTAGTCTGTTTATTTCTCCAAGCATTCTGTTATCATACATTGCTGTCATACTTATGACAACTTCTGTCCAGTAGTTCACCCATCCCTAGTCAAGGTCACGTGACCTAGCTTGAGGGCCTTGACTTCCCTTGGCAACCGCCAGATCAGGACTCACAGGGATCATGAGCCTACATGCGGCAGATTGCACAAGAATAACTCAAATTTCAGATGCTTGACACCAAAATTATTAGTTGATCCGTGATAGGATAACTTAAAGTAGATATCAAGCTCTCTTGAGAGTAGCATCAATAAATCGAGAGCTTCAGTGTTGTGAAAAAAAATTAAATGCTTCTTATCTAATACAGCCCAACAAACTGACAATTGGCTCGATAACTTATATCCCAGTCCTCATCCTTATTTTCTTCACCCCACTCATCTTCAATGGAACTGTAGTCAGATTAAGAGTGGAGTCTTCCCATATTTTGTCCTCCCATCCAAGCTATTAGAATCAATTTCCTACCAACTCTTCCCTGGGCTGTTGCTACCATCACCTAACCACACACCTGTATGCTAGTTTTGTTTATCTTGTGTTAATGCATTGCAATTTTCTTTGCTAACTCCTTTAGGTGGATCTTCCTTATGCAGTATTTGAACACAGCACAGATTTTGCCACAAACAGGCCTACTGAATGCCAGAGCAGTGACACTTTGGGGTGCACTTCTCATCCTACTGCTTTGTTTGAGCTAGTTTAGACCATCCCCCCCTCCTGTGCCAACCTGTAAATTTCCAGCATCCTATTAAGATATACCTCTAGCAATGTGTTTGAGTAAAAAATGTTATTCTGCCCATAGATTAGTTTTTGAAAGGTTATTTAGCAGAAAAAAAAATTGCTTTTGTGGCCCAATGGTCTAAGGCACTCCTCTTGCAATAGACTAGACTGCAGATGATCGTGAGATAATGGTTCAATTCTGGAGAGGTGTACTGAGGATAGTTTTTCCTGATATCTCACCCTATTCCCGTGTAAATATGGGTACACTTCCTCTATATTCAACCTTCCTCATCCCTGAACCATTATCCTAATTGGTATGAGTGTATAACTCAAAACTGGTACTGTGTTTCAGAATAAAAATATATTTTGAGAAAATATATGGCACTTTATTCGGCCAATCTGGTACACAGTGGATTCTAACATTATATTCATGTTCATTATAATTATAATAGTTGGGATTGCAGCAATTACAGCTTGTTAACTAAACTTAATTTACTTAATCTAAACATTTTTGTGATTAATAGCAAAACAGAGTTGTGGGTGCAATGCAACTTTATTCAGTGGAAAGGAAGTGCTCCCAACCTATTGAAGGACATGCAGCGTCATTTGCCCAGTTCAAAATGGAAGGAAATGCTGAACAATCCACTTTATTTTGTTTTGCTGTTAGAACCTTGCAGGGTGGAAAGGTAACATCTGAATTTTATCATATTTAAAGTGTTTTAGAAAATCAGAGTGACAGCTTGGCAATCTGGCTATGTGATTATAACCTTTCATTGGCTGTTCACACACTGACGTAACTGATGTTAGTCCTACAATGATAGCTAAAGCAATGCTGTTTATTAATATGACTTGGTAAAGATTTTAAAAACTGTTTAAGTCTAATTTTTATAACCGCATGGATTTATATTTGATTGAGGTTTCACTGTTATTACTAATTTTAACTTAATTGCATGTTATTTCATTATCTGGAATTGAAACTTTGGGATGCAGGCATTAAAATTGGTTGGGTCATTGACTGGACAAATGACACAACTTATCTTTGATTATGTAGCAGATTTATTTAATAATTAACTTATTGTATTTAATACAAGAAACACTAATAGTGTGTGCATTTTAGTAATAACTATTTATACTAATTTAAAGAACTGAATAGCTTAGGTTTCTTAAGCTTTATACCCTATTTAATTGCTGTCCCTTGGTTCTTTTGATCAGGTTGTAGATGAGATATAGAAACAATTATATATTAAAGTACCATATTTTTCTAGTAAATTTTTTAATCTGTTTTTAAATCAATGTCAAGCTTTATTTGTAAAAAACAATGTTCCCCCTAAGATTATTTAAAATTTATATTTTGAGTGGAATCTTCATCCTAATATTTTTAACTTTTGTAGGCCATGCATGCTTGCCTTAAATAATACATAAAAACATTGACAAAATTTAGTTAAATATAAACCATTATACATGGACAAGAGGATGGCAGATTTACTTATCATATAAAACTATACTTTAGCATATGGCGACTAAGTGCTTTACCATTTCTAAGGCTTAAACCTTAATTTTGAATTGTAAGCCACTTGTAAAACTTAAATTGCTATTGAACCCATCAATACCAAACTTAATTATTTAGCTTAAAATATTAATTTCATGGTTTTATTAAATAAATATATAATTATATATCATGTTTTCATTTTTGTGTGAGCCGATTTAAAATAGTAAACTTAAGACTAGTAACCTACGTCATTAACAGAGTCCTGGAACTTAAAATCTGAGATTTTTAACTGGTTAAGGATTTGCCAGAACCTACATGCATTACTTTTGTTTTAGCTGATGTCTAAAACATATCTAATTTAAAAATGAATTTAGAAAAGGGTTTGGAGAAAATCATATTTTATTTTTAGTTTTTCAAATGATGTAAAAAAAACTTTATTCTAATTCAATTTTTTTTTTTAAATTGACATGTGATCAATTCACTTATTTGACTTAAATTTCATGACATTGTCAACCTTTTGAGACTTTTATTTAGAGCAGTAACACATTTTAAAATGTCATCGTATGCATATCAAATATGAATAAATGATTCCTCTGACAAGTCATCTTGTGAATGTGAGGAATGCCAGGCCTCCACCGTGGTTCGGATTCCACGTGTAACTGTAGGTCCTCCATTTCATCTCACAATCACCCTACCATTACACATTAGCGTAAGTGCGTATAACCCGAACGGATAGTAAGACGCGGTGCTAATAATAATAATTATAAAGGGTGCATAGGAGCTGAACATGTTGAAATTAGATGTTAGGGATGCAAAACCAGGCTGGCTGTCTCCAGGTTGTAAATTTTGTAAACTTACTGAAATGAAATTTTGGTAATATATTTTGGAATTAAAATTATATTTTTGCAAGCTTTTGATACTTGTGTAGCTATTAATATAAGTCTTGTTTGCATAAATCCTTTTTGTTTAAATTTGTAGGCATTGTCTAATCTTAGTTCATTTATATCGGAAATGATCTTTATATTGATCGTATTTTTATTTCATACTATTTTTATTTCATACTATTTTTTATAAAATCCATTTTGCCAGACACATTAAACAATAGTAAAATAACAATACATTGCAATTCAACCTGTTTTATTTATTTTGCTCACTTAGCTACACATTGTAAAAGTGTGAAAATTAAAATGAAATGTTAATGTACCTATGCTATTTGTATTTTGGAAAAGGTAATAATGAACAGTTAGACTAATCTTTGATTATTATATTTAATATTAGCAAAGTTTAGTGAGTTTGATTTTATTTGAATGAAAAAATAATCTTGGTTTGAGAATGGTCTATATGGTTTTGATCAATTCTCTAATATAAGAGTAGTTATACTAGACTTTTTAAATTTTCAGCTTCACATCATAGAGGTTGGTCAGCCACCAGCTGGAAATCAACCATTCCCTAAAAAAGCTGTGGATGTTTTCTTTCCACCAGAGGCACAAAATGATTTTCCTGTTGCTATGCAGGTTAGTATTGTTTGTTAAATTTCTGATTAATTTATCGGTTATTCTTTTGAATTGTATTAGTGGTTGATAATTCTATTTTTGTTTTAGGCAAGCGCCAAATATGATGTAATATATTTAATCACCAAATATGGATACATACACTTGTATGATATAGAGTCAGCAACTTGTATTTATATGAACAGAATTAGTGGCGATACAATCTTTGTCACAGCTCCACATGAATCTTCTGGAGGAATTATTGGAGTGAATAGGAAAGGACAAGTATGTACTAATAATTAATATGCTATATGTATCTAAAAATGTTTCAAATGTGTAATGTGCAAACAAATTACTTATTGTGAAATGAAGACTAAAAATAAGTAATCGGTTACTAATTCTGTCCACATTTTTAAATTGTAAAACTGCACATACACTGGGGCTATCCTCCCTACATCGCGGTTTTTAAGTACAACAAAAGCTGAGTAAAAAAAACGTCCTTCCACCATAACTCCAGAGCCATCACTGTGAGAGCAAGTGTTCTCTCTGCCTGGCAGTCCCGCCCTCCTCCCCACCCTCTTCCTATGTGCGCATGCGCACAAGTTAAACACCACGTCGCTGGCACTGTGAAGCACACAGTTCCATACAAATATTTTTGTATCTTTTTCATAAACTGGGGGATGGCTACTGATGTACTGACATGAAGCTTAAGGTCTATATGTAATATTACAAAAATAAAGAAATAATTAAAGAAAAAAGAACTCATTATTATGTAAAGTTTTATCGATAATATAAAGTGGAAATGGGGAGTGCTGCAGTTTCGCAGTGCGAGCCACCAATGCTTAGAGAGAGAAATATTTTGGTTTTAATTTCTTGCGCATTGTAACAAGGTGGGCACGTCGAATGCCAATGATGCCATGCACTAGCCGCAAGCTGCTCGATTGTGTTTACCATGATACCAAGGACAAGGTTAACATTCTCCATCTACGTAGTTAAAGTTCAATGTTGCGTGTGAGCGCATTCTGCCTATAAATGTATATTATATTTGACCGTTTATCGAAGGAATTTTGGGGCCATGAAAGGTCACAAAAAAGTCACAAAATTTTTTCATCCAACTCAAGACACCCTGATTTTATATAAATTTACTGTGCATTTTCTTGAATTATTATATTTGTTATGTACCCTCCATTTCTAAGATTCAATTTAATTATTTGAGAGCAAATATTACTTTTTGGCTATATTAAAGTTACCTGATATTCATTAATTATTTAATAGATGACTGAAATTATTTAGGTTTTAACAATGGGCCTGTGCACATTGCTATGCTAAGTTTTTGTGCTTCAGGTATTACTATAAATCTGGGTTGTTTTCACTTTTACTAAATAAGTGGGATCTAATTAAGACTAGAGAAAATTTACCTTGTCTTTGGTAGGAAAATCATCCAGGATAAATTTAGCTCGAATCATGATCAGGATTTGAAATCGGCAAATATGGACGTTTAGCTATTCTATCTATGTTTAGTGTGCATGCCCGTCTAAATTGCCTTTATCAAAGCTTGGATTTAAACGACTTTTTGAAATGTTAGCCAGGATCTTTGATAACTTGTTAATTAACTGTTTAGTTTTTAAATACAATCCTATTTATTTATAGTTAAAGTTGTGATGAGGCAAGTCTACTTGATTATGAATTTTCTTGAAAGCATTTTATAAAATAGTACATGGGGAAGTAAAAGTATCCTAAATGTAAGAATGGGCAGGTGTACTTGAGAATTGGTTTGAATTTGATAACGGTTACTAAGAATTTATAGGTTTAAGAGCATTATTTAGAGGCATAGAAAATATAAGGATTATTGATGTGTTTTAAGGGGAAAATATCAAAAATATTTAATAATCGTGGAATAGCAGGGTGTCTACCATCCGGGAAAATCAAGGAAAACGGGAATTAGCCGGGAATTTGAAGTGATCGGGAAAAAACGGGAATAAGTCGGGAATTTGGTAAATCGCAATAAAAATCCGGGAAAATGATATTTTACTCAAAATATGAAATACAATAATCAGTAAATTGTCATTTTTTTGTTTATAGCTGTGTAATATATTTTTAATTCCTAGTAAACAATTTTAATTAAAATTTTAAAACTGATTATTATTATTAAAAAAATAATAGAAAAACGAGGAAGGAGGTGGGGGGGGGCGAGTTAAAAGGATGTGACATACTTTTTTAGTCGGGAATTTTAGGAAATGATCAGGGGAAATTAGGGAAAAGGTCGGAGGATTTCATTGGTCAAGTTTAGTAGACACCATGATTAGTTAATTAACTGAAATTATTTGTAATATATTAATTTACTCAATTCACTCTTTTCTGACCATACTCTTATTTCCTTTTTGTTTTGTGATGAAACAAATTCACCACTGATTTTTTTTTTCTATTGACAATCTTCTTGCAGGTTCTATCTGTAAGTGTGGAGGAAGATCACATCATTCCATACATTAACAGTGTACTACAAAACCCAGATTTGGCATTGCGCATGGCAGTCAGAAATAACTTGGCTGGTGCAGAAGATTTATTTGTCCGCAAATTCAATCTACTTTTTCAAAATGGACAGTATTCCGAAGCAGCAAAGGTAAGATTAATCAATTGATTTGATAAATTTAAATTATTGGGTGTTCCATAGTTAATAAAGCAAAGCTAAAAGTAAGACCCACCACTTTGGTATTATAGGCTTTTGTATTAAAAAAAACTTTAGGTATTGGTAATTTGGTGTTAATATGACAAATATAGTTGTTAGTTTGCTTCTGTCTGGTCCAAAATCAAATTTTATCTAAAGTTTATTGCTGAACTACAAAGTACGCCACCTATCCCTCTTGAAATAGTTCTATCTTCTTGACCTAATTATACCCTCTTTTATGATCCATCCTAACATTATCCTCATTTCTATCTAGCTCTTAGCAAGGGTCTTCTTCCATAGGGCTTGCCATTCGTGTGATTTGTTTTTACCATGATAAAATAAATTTGGCTGAGCTAGGAAATAATAAATTAAATTTATATTTGGAAACTTGTACATGGTAAATATATTATTTGGAAGAAGGAAAAGGAAGGGTGGATAGAAACACATAAAAGGGATGAACACAAAATGGCTTTTACAATGAAAAGAACACAGTTCTCACTTTACATTGCTACCATTGGACAAAGAGGTAATGGTTGCCTCTTAAGAAAATCGACTGTTACCGCCCAATCCCCTGGGATAACTTTCGTTCTATCGGAACTTATCAGGGAGGAGTATGAAACACGCAAAGTAAATTCCTAAGAGGAAACAAGAAAAAAAACCAAAGGGAGTAAATGGAAAATTGTAAACAATGATTGGACACACAGATAGGAACATGTAAAGGTATAGCATTAAGGACAAACACGGTTAAAGGACATTTTCTTCGAATATATATCTCCATAAGGAAAACCTCTTTTTGCTTTATAAGGTAATCGAGGTGCATGGTGAATAGTAATTCTTGGATATCGACAGTACCCTTTGGATATGGACAGTACCCTATTATATGGGTAGATATGTCAAAAAACACTTTACAAAGAATACATTCTTCCCATATCCTATGAGAAAATGACATTGAGAGGTGATGTGGCAACACCGTGCCTAAAACGTAAATAACACACAGTAAGTGTTCAAGGATTGATCTTCTCATGGCTTTACTCCAAACGGTATAGGGATTCGGTGTGCACATGGTGAAGCATATTGACGTCAACTGAAGTAACAGCCGCATGGATTCATGCCACAATGTCCTCGAGTGACTGCAGTGGTTCATCAGTTGGGTACAAAAATGCTTAGAGGCGACTTCACAAATAGTGATGAGAGTTCCGGTGACCTTGGTGGCTATTCCATTGCCCCCCCACGCCTGATTCACATTTTGGAGTGGACTTCATTAAGTAGTTGCTGCACTTGACCCCTATAGTGTGCAGGTGCTCAGTCCCACTAACTCCACATCCTCTATTGCATAAGCAATGTTATGTCCTTCAGCAAAACTGGTAAAGCAGTGTCAAGGAACAGTCTGTATTTGTGTAAGTTCAAACTAGCTGGCAGCAAATGGGGGGGGGGGGGGCACACNCATCCCTAACAATGCCACCCCATATATTAATTTTAAATAAATGCTGATGCCAACGAACGTGAGTGACATGTAGACTAACACTTGCCCACAGGTTTGTTATAGGTGTTATTAATTCCCTTTTGTGTGAGACTGGCTTCAGAAGTCCACAGAATGTTCCCATTGAAGTCAGCTGGAAAGTGTACAGAGTGAGGCAGATAAGTCGGGAGCAGATGCTGCATTGCTCCATAATGATATGGGTGATATCCATCATCACAACACCTGCAGAACTGACCCCCGTGATATATGCATAGCTTATGTTATGTCTCAGAGCTACGTGCTGACTGCTATTGTAATGCGGTTATTACAGTACAGCATCTTTAACGCCCATTGTCTGTTGTTTGGCTGTCCTGTATCCTCGTGAAGCTGGTCCCATTTGACCTGTTTCACTACAACCATGTTCCAAACCGAGAAACACACATTCATGCTCGGATGACCTCTTCAGTTGAAGAAATCGGTGTAATCCGTGCCACAAGTCCCGCCCGCTACACTTTCAAATGCTTCCATAGCTATCGCCATATTTCAGTATTTTTGCTACCTGTGCTGTTAATTGTTGCTTACACACAACTAACCTCACATCTATGTCGAATCACCAGTGACTATGAAATTTCAGGCAGTGCTGCCACATCATCTCTTTTGTCTTTTTTCTCAAATTATGTTAAGAACAGATTTTTCAGTGTTTTCAACTTATATTCACCAACCTGATAATGTGGTACTGTCCGTATCTGTGAATTACTACTTACCCTGTGAATGTAAAAGGCTAGCTACTGGTAGATAATCTATGCTATTAATGATTTTATATGTATCTATATTTAGTAGAATGAAAATTAAATAAAATCTTAAGATAAGCAAGAGCTAACCTTAAAAATTATTTATCTGTATGGTCTTAATTAAATTCAGTATATCACACTATTACGACTTCTATTGTAAATGCCTCTCCCTCTGAACAAAATGTCCTTTAATGTTCCATAAATTTAAAATTTATTCATACTCTTGCATGAGGGGCTTGCATAAATCTTATCTATATATTTCTTACTATCATTACAATCACTGCACATATATGATCCTTGTAATTTATAGATAAGGTTTATGAAAATTGTTTTATATACTTAGTGTGCAAAGATAAAGATACAAACTTTGAGACTTTTACTTATAAAGGACTGTTTAATTTTTACAAAGACTACCACCAAAATTATTTACAAATTGTGCATGTATATTATATTTATATTACATACTTGTCTTTCACGTCAATCTGATAAAACTTGTCAAACTTAAATTCACTTAAAATTTAATTTTGTTTCTTAATATTTTGTTGAAATTTAAGTTATTGATCCAATAAAATTCCTTCTTATTTAACCAAGTAATTCTAAAAGTATCTCTGAATAAGTCTTCGACCAAATCAAACGTTAAAGTAACATACGACTGATGACTTGTTATAATGTTTTGGTTCTTGGATGTCTGACTTCACATTTAAGAAATGTCATCCTGGTAAAAGTTTATTAACTTGGCTAACCAGAAGCTAAAGTAGTTGGGGTGTAACTAAGAATATCTAATTCCCTGGTATTAGTAAAATATTATTGCTTGGGGGGAGGGTTTGACTATTTAATCCACCCTGGTCTTAAATTAATTAATTAATATATATTTTTACTGGAAATAATTGCTATACCTTTTCTATTTTGTTAAGATACATGCGTGCTTAAACATCTTTTAGGTTGCAGCAAATGCACCGAAGGGGATTTTGCGTACACCTCAAACAATACAAAGATTCCAGCAAGTTCCAACCCCTCAAGGGCAGACTTCAGCTTTGCTACAGTATTTTGGCATTTTGTTGGATCAGGTAAGATTACAATTTAACTTAGAATAAGTCCTAACAATACTTAGCACAAAATCTTATGGAGGCTTTTAATTCTAAAATGGGTTTCTAGGGATTTTTCTCAAAGTGAATCAACCATATTAGGTTCCAGATAACCTAAATTCACAACCTTGGATAATTTAAATTTGGTATTGTTACCAAAATGTGAAGTTTATTATAGTTCGTTGATTGGTTATTGAACACCCTTAACTTGCCAATAACTTCACCTTGATTTGCTCTCATTAAAGTGTCACCTCACTGGATTTAAGATTATATTTGATAAACACAAGGTATACCACTACATTGCATAAATGTTTTGTTTCCTTTGATAGTTGTAGATAGTTTATTGATAATTCAAGAATTGAGAATAATTGATAATTCAAGAATTGAGAATTGATAATAATTCAAGAATTGAGATTAAGATATTAGTTTGGAATGCATAAACACAATTCTCTTTGAAAAACCATTTAGTAGAGGTATGTGAAGCTTTTAAACCTTGACTTGGCATCAAAACAATACACTTGACTTCGCTTTGAAACAAATTCTGGCTTAGAAGACCACCAATAAACACGTTGATGGTTGAAATACTCCATTTGTTTGATTATTGCCATCCTGAGCCATTTTTTAAATTACAATTCAATTTCTTTGGATTTTTCTCATACAAATATTAATTGGTAAATAGTAATAATAGAAAAGTTTGACCTACTCTGTCTGACATCAAGCTAAGTAATTTTAGAATAAAACATTTTTCCAAATTATTTTGGTGCATAAATTAATGTAGCCACATAATACTTTTAAGCTTAAAACTGAAGAAAATATACAAACTTTGATTCGGCTTTGAGAATATTTAATGTTTTATTAATTCTCTTAAATTGAAAAAGTGGACTTTGCATACCCCTACCATTTAGTGTACCAGTTTGGAACTTGAACATTAGCTACAGGCAGGAAATAGTTGTAAGTCAGGGAATTTTCTGAAGTCTGGAAATCTAAAACTAATTCTGCACCTAAACATTTAAACAGATTTGGTTTCCTGGTGTTAACAAAATGCATTTACCAAATAGTTGTGTTATTGTAACATGAGATGGTTGGTCAGAACACATTTTCACAAAGACTCGAATAATATCTAAACCATTTAATACTGGAATTATAACTTATAATAATTATCTTTGGCGACCATTAAGATTGTTTTCTAAAATATGTCATCAATGCAACAAATGAATAAAGTGCCGTTCACCAAGGAAAATTGTAAAACTTAGAAGAGCAGGCAATTTTATTTTTTAAATGTGAATTTGTCTGTCATTGTTGCACCAGGTGAAATGACTGAGATTGTTGCTAACCCTATGGACTAATTTTATATTTTAACGAAAGAGTTTTACATTTTTAATTTGTGTAATTTTACATTTTATTGCTTAAACTCTTGAAGCTACCTACACTACCAATTCTTTCCCAGTTTAAAAACCTAGCCATTTTGTCAATTACTTTTATTTATGGCTCATGTGCTTCACACTTAAATGTAAAACTATACATACATTGTTTTATTCATAGGGCCAGCTTAACAAGTATGAATCATTAGAATTGTGCCGTCCAGTGCTGCAGCAGGGCCGAAAGCAACTTTTGGAGAAGTGGCTAAAGGAAGACAAATTGGAATGTTCTGAAGAGTTGGGAGACTTAGTTAAACAAGCTGATCCAACTCTAGCTCTCTCAGTCTATCTCAGAGCAAATGTACCTAATAAGGTCATTCAGTGTTTTGCTGAAACTGGCCAGTTCCAAAAAATAGTTTTATACGCAAAGAAAGTTGGATACACTCCAGATTATGTGTTTTTACTAAGGAATGTCATGCGAATAAATCCAGACCAAGGAGTTGGTTTTGCTCAAATGCTTGTTCAAGATGATGAACCTCTTGCAGATATCAATCAGGTATGATATTGGATTGAAATTTTAAAATAAAAACTTACAATTGGGAAAATATATGGCCAGTGTAAACATGGCCAGAGATTAAAACTCTTATTTGAAACATCTTAGTGATTTTGGTTGACAATACAAAAAAGTTATTTAACTCAACCCAAACGTTTTAAGGCCTTTAAAACACTGACATGACAAATAACATGAAAACCCTTTTAACCCTTTAGTTTTAAACTTCAATTAAAATTTAAAATACATTTTCAAGAATCTAAAATTATCAAAATTTATAGAAATTGTAAAGTATAAAGACTAAATATGATCTCGAATGAGGCAGTTTTCTTAAAACCACTATAATGCAAAATTAGTCCTATAGTTAAAAATAAATTCTTGTTAACACAACTTTGAGCCATTGCTAAGTGCCCATCTCTAGGTCTTTAAAGTAAAATTGTCTAAACGAATTTACATTTACTCATTTAAAAATTATAGTTTTGGTTAATCATTTCAGAATTTTACTTTTCATGTTAGTGAATGCCTTATCATTTCAGATATAAGTGGCTTTATCTATTATAAGATTTACCAACACATTCCTATCTTAAAACATTAATACACCTTTAATGGTTGTTTTAATTTAGCTTGTTTAACATTTTTTAATGTCGTGCTTTTTATTTATCCTTTTAGATTGTTGATATATTTATGGAACAAAATATGGTTCAACAATGTACTGCATTTTTACTAGATGCATTGAAAAATAATCGCCCCGCTGAAGGTCCATTGCAAACTCGTCTTTTAGAGATGAATCTAATGTCAGCTCCACAGGTATGCATATAGAATTATTATTATTAGGTACCCGAACGGGTAATAAGACCCGGTGCTAATAATAAAAATAATATTAGGTGTTCTGTCTTAGGACAGCTACATTCCTTTCTCAGTGAGACTGCTAATGGGTGCTGTTCTATCCCTCCTTCAGCTTCCAGAATTTTCTACTTTCCTTAGTCATTATATATTAGAATCCTCTTTCAGTCTTAATTCCTAAGCTCCTTTCCCTCAACCTATCCTATCACATCTTACAGAAGAAATTTTTTCCCAAGTGGTCACTCCAGTTGACTTTTCACCGAAAAATTGCATCCAAAATAGTTCTCTTCTCACCCATATAAAGGCTATACCTCAAACTAATTTAAACTATATTTAATTGAAGCTATTTTATAAAATAGAAAATTCTTGTTTTGTTTAGGTTGCAGATGCAATATTAGGCAACCAAATGTTCACTCACTATGACAGAGCTCACATTGCTCAGCTTTGTGAAAAAGCAGGATTACTACAAAGAGCATTGGAACATTACACAGGTAATGTATATTGAAACTTAAATTACCTTTTAAGAGGTCCATACTAAAATTTGAACTGTAATGATTAATGTGCATTTTATCAACAGATTTGTATGATATAAAGCGGGCTGTTGTGCATACCCATCTCTTGAATCCAGAATGGTTAGTGGGCTACTTTGGTACACTTTCAGTGGAAGATTCTTTAGAATGTCTCAAGGCTATGTTGACTGCTAATATTCGTCAGAATCTGCAAATTTGTGTTCAGGTATGTTTTATGTTAATATATAGATACATGGGATTTTTAAAGTTCTATATATCTGTTTTTATTAAGGATTTTTGTTTATTTTGAATTTGATATTAACTTTACGAAATGTTCCAATGCTAATATTTAGTTTCTAATGTTACTAAATTAATTTGTGCTTAACATTTTTTAAGGATTCTTTCATGTTTAGGAAATATTAATATTCTAAATTAATAAATTGATTTTGGTAGGAAGGACATTAGTAGTTGCTAAAGTTACTAAAAAAAATTTAATATATTCATCTAAATATAAATTCATATTATCTGAAGCTGGCACTTTAGAAAGATATTATCATTACATACAAAATAACACTAATATCGTCAAAGTTATCATTATGACTACAAATAAATTTGTTTTAATTTTACAAACTGTCCTTCCAAAATCGGGCTAAATTTTTTATTTAAACCGGTAATAAAATTCCCTAATTTATCTTTATATTTCCAATGCATAACATACTAATCCTTGAAATTTTCTTTAAGTGGAAGACTTTAATTTAAATTTAATATATTTGTTGTGAATGTGGGGAATGCCAGGCCTCCACCGTGGTTCGGATTCCATGTTAAATTTTAGGTCCTCTATTTCATCTCACAATCACCCTACTATTACACATTAGCGTGTGTATAACCCAAACGGGTAGTAAGACGCTATGCAAATAATGTTTGTTTGCCAAATCATTTTAAAATAACACCTTCAAAAGTTTTGTACTTAAGATAAATTTATGTATACATTCTGAGATTCCTAGTTGATAGATAAAATAAAAATAAAATTTTTATTTATTTTTATAAATATATATATATAGTATTGGAGTTAATACTTTATTGTTATCTTGTTTGAATCATAAAAATAAAACTGTCCACAAGATAGTGTACATTTTATGGCTTTGGTTTAAAAATGGTATATATGGTTTATTCTCCCCAAAAATTATCATTTGGGTAGATTTTTTAAAAGAAAAGTAATGATAATCTTAGATATTTAATTTTTTATTTTTATATTAGAAATAGCTAATGATATGAATAGTGGCTTAAAACTTTATCAGATTTTTTTTTCAAAGGGAAAAAAATAAATAAACCATTCATAGAGGGGACAACAGTTATGGAGGTGACTTTGTCATTTAGAGGTGATATTTACACTTAATTATTTAAGTCACAACACTGATTAAGCTGTCCTAATTAATTAAATTGAAAATAATGATTTAAGATGAAACATTTTAAATAAATTAACAAACTGGCATTAACAAAGGACTAACATGTTTACTCAATGTTTTTTCAGATAGAACTAGCATTTGCCATTCAAATATTGAAAGAGTTGGAAGAATTAATAAAATATACCTCGCATGACTAAATCAGTCTTTATCAATATTGACCTTAATTATCATGTTACTGACTGGTATGCCCTCATATAATTAAAAATTATTTTACAATTGTGTTAATGGATTTGTTTTGACCATAATGTTAGTGGTCTTTTTTTTTTACAATCTATATACTTAACATAGTAGTAATAAAACTAGGAACTGTTTTAAGCATTTCAAAACAATACTTTTTGGGTCAAGCGAACAGATTTCACAAGGTTTTCACCAAATGTATATTGGTCTCTTGATTTTCATAGGGCATGACTAAATATAAACAATATTATTACTATCAACTTGTGATGTCGTCTACTTGAGGGAAATAAAGCCTGTTTCTGCATACTTTTTTGTAAATTTTGAATCCTTGTCAATGGACAGAAATAAGGCTAGATAGCTTCACTTCAAAGAAATCCACATTTGTTAAAATGGAGTCATTCATAAATCTAGAGCTAATTTAAGAGTACCACTATCATAAGTGTGTGTGTGTACATATATATATATATGAACAATGAAATTTTCTTCTGTTGCTTTGTTTACCTAGATCAAACGAATTTGAAAATTTTTTGTTAAATAACTAAATCATGAATTTTAAAAATAGACATGTGTAAGGACTTCCTTGCTAAGCTTATTAATTTAAACATTTCCTAAAACTTTTCTAATTTCAAATTAAACTTTGGTAATTTAGTCATATAATTGGATAGGTGTTTAAGAATAAGATTGATTAGCAATCTTTCATATTGGTGGCCATAAGCTTTTAAGGTTATTAAGGCCGAAGTTTGTTAATTTTGATATATTTGAGGTAACTCTACAAAGAAAATAACATTCTTTCAGGAGTCAAATCGCCCACCAGTAAAGTACATGCTCTTGCACAAAAAAAAATACAACCTTCTTACCATCTGCTGCTTTTATATTTAATAACATTTCAAAATTCAATGTATGTGCCTTTCCCTAAGTAAGTCTTATATTGATGATTCACTCTATATTAATAAATCACTATATGTGATGTATTTGCTTAAGAATTTCAAATGCGCCATAATGCTTTGTTAATATAAAATTTTTTCTCACATTCAAAGAAATTTATTGAAGAGGTATTTGTTTATTTGTAAAAGTTTAATAATACCTAAACAAGTTTGTGATGTAATTTTTTAATCTGTCTATCCATTTTAGATTGCAACTAAATACCATGAACAACTAACCACAAAAGCACTCATAGATTTGTTTGAGTCTTTCAAGAGCTATGAAGGACTCTTCTACTTTCTTGGTTCTATTGTGAACTTCAGTCAGGATCAAGAAGTTCACTTCAAGTATATTCAAGTAGGTTTTTCATGAGAATAGTTTCAAGTATAAATATGGACTGTGTTTATAAATGATTTAGATAGCCTTTAAAATATTGTTAAATCATATTTCACAAGTTGACCACTAGTTTATATTATAACTTTATATCTACTTACTAGAAATTAGAAATATCTTCTTTAATTTTAGGAATATGAGAGTCCATTTATAATAAATGTGGGTGTGGTCAACAAGTAAAGTTAACTTTTATTGTCTTTCAGGCTGCCTGTAAAACTGGTCAGATTAAAGAAGTGGAGAGAATTTGCCGTGAATCAAATTGCTACAATGCAGAACGTGTAAAAAATTTCTTGAAAGAAGCTAAGTTGACTGATCAGCTTCCTCTCATAATTGTATGTGACCGCTTTGATTTCGTTCACGATTTGGTTTTATACTTATATCGTAATAATCTACAGAAATACATTGAGATATATGTACAAAAGGTATGTTAAGACCTAAAAAATATTGTGTAAAATAAGAATTTAATTTATTGAGTTTAAAGGTATTATAAACTTTTGAGTTTTTGTGGAGCTCTTAAGAGTGCCATGGTGTGTATCTGGAGCTTTAGTGTGCTCTTTTATCTTAAATGGTTCTATATACACATTAGTTCAGTCAACAAATTGGCTGAGCACTATAATCTGAATAGATTTGTGACATTAATGAGAAACTTGTTTAAATTGCTGGTTATTATGTGGGACCTAGACTTGGAAAGAGTTAACAATTATTGAAATTTCTCTGAAATGGTATGAAAAGTCTGAGCCATAATCTTGTACATATGTGCTAAAGTTGCACACATTTTTTAAAGTTCTAGGTATGTTATAAATTATTAAAACAAAACTACATATTAACTCAATTTGATTGATAAATAGTATTAATTCTAGACTACCTAATTAAGTCCATTTTTTAATAGGTAAATCCCTCAAGATTGCCAGTGGTGATTGGTGGTCTTTTGGATGTGGATTGTTCAGAAGACATAATCAAGAACTTAATTCTTGTAGTCAGGGGTCAATTCTCAACTGACGAGTTGGTTGAAGAAGTGGAAAAACGCAATCGACTTAAACTGTTGCTCCCCTGGTTGGAGTCGAGGGTTCATGAAGGCTGTGTTGAGCCTGCTACTCACAATGCATTAGCCAAAATCTACATTGATAGTAATAACAACCCAGAAAGATTTCTCAAGTAAGTTGGTGCAAAGCTTTGTTAAAGTAGCATATTATTTTGGCAAATATTAAAAACATATCCGATCTATGTATTAGCCGATCTCTCAGAAAATAAAACTAATTCTCATATTCCTGATTTATCTCTGAAACATATATAGTCCACAATTTGTTAGCAAAAACTATCCTGTAATTTAAAATATTACATAATTTTGATGATATACTGTTGCTTTTTCACAGGAAATGTCCTTTCCCTATTTCAATAAAATTTTATCTTATGTTTGGGGAATAGAAATATATTTAAGATATGGATTAAAAGAAATAATTGTTTTAGTCCAAACATTTATTGTTAGTATTAACATGAAAACAAAAATGCATGCTGGAATTGTCACCACTGTTAAAAAAGATAAAATTGCTGCCCAAATTATTTTGAATGGGTCAGAATTAAACAGTAACTTATAAATACTATCTTAAGAGCAATGGTAAACTATATTTAAAATAAATGATCAGAAGCCTTACTAAAGCTATATTGGATAAATTGTAAAAATTTAATAATCAAAGTGGGCTAATGAAGTTACCCTTATTTAAAGTTTTTATTTTAATGGATACATTTATTAGTAGGACCTTAGGACCTTTATTCTTGACTGATATTTTGTATATTTATTTTAGGGAGAACCAGTTTTATGACAGCCGTGTTGTTGGCAAGTATTGTGAAAAAAGAGACCCTCACCTAGCTTGTGTGGCATATGAACGAGGCCAATGTGATAGAGAACTAATAAACGTCTGCAATGAAAATTCACTTTTCAAATCGGAAGCTAGGTAAAGTACCAACATGTTAAAATTTTACAGCCAACATCTTAACTCCTGTCATTTAATAACTATGATAAATTTTAATTGTATATTTGTACCATTCTTTTTATTATGTTAAAAGGTATTTAGTTCGAAGACGTGACCCTGAGCTGTGGGCAGAGGTTTTGAATGAAATAAATCCTTTCAAAAGGCCATTGATTGATCAGGTGAGACATTAAAAAAAATTTAAAGTAATATAAAATTAAACTTCTACCTGTATGGGGTTGTGTATTACCCCTTTAGAGTTTTCCATTATCAATTATTAAATAAGGGCTTTTATTTGTCTGAAATTTAAAATCACTATAGAATATCATTAGTTATTGTATTATTAACCATCTAGTTTAAACCTAAGTTCTTGCTTTTATCCTACAGGTGGTGCAAACAGCACTTTCAGAAACCCAGGATCCAGAAGACATATCGGTTACTGTTAAAGCTTTCATGACTGCTGACTTACCCAATGAGCTTATTGAACTATTAGAAAAGATAGTATTGGACAGTTCTGTGTTTAGTGACCACAGGTTTGTCGCTTAACTATTCAAAATTAGTTTGGTTAGGTGTCTTAGTTATTATTGCAAATTGATTAAAAAAAAGCTTATTTTAATTAAAACCTACATTTTTCTAAGATTATGAAAAAATATTTGATGCATAAGTTTAAGCTTACTGGGATTTGTTTATTGCCATTTTGCTCATAGATCGACATTAAATTTAATGAATAAAACATGCATTGTCTGCCCGGAAATTTGTAAAGACTTAAAACTGCAATTATATATAAGGTTTGATATCTTTGTGAAAGCTAGCTAAACATTTATATTAATTTTAATATTGCATTAAAGTGGAGTTGTGTATTGCCTTTTGGGGTCTGTCATCTACTCTCTCCACTTCAATTATGATATTTATTATTTATTTTTTTCAGGAATCTACAAAATCTCTTGATTTTGACTGCTATCAAAGCAGACCGTACACGTGTGATGGAATACATAAACAGATTGGATAATTATGATGCCCCTGATATTGCAAACATTGCAATAAATAACCAACTATATGAGGAAGCTTTTGCTATATTTAAAAAGTTTGATGTCAATACTTCAGCTATTCAGGTACAGTAGAAAGTTGTAGGTAATTGTTTGCTTCAAATTCAGCAATGTTACCACTAATTTTTGCAAAGTTTGTAATATGTTTGTGATTACAAAATTTAAAACAAATTTAATTCTGCATTTTTCTTATAACCATATGTATCTACTTTTGTTTGTTAAAGTTTAATCATAAATTATTTTTTTTGTAAAAAATCTAAAGCTCACTTATTTGCAACAATGGGGAACCCTCTCAAACTTTGTACGTTCAATGATGGACGTAAATGTTACTAGGTATTTTATTGAAGATCAGAATTTTTTTGATATACTAAAATTTTCCCATCACTGAAT
Source organism: Timema douglasi (assembly GCA_901482245.1). NCBI lineage: Eukaryota > Metazoa > Arthropoda > Insecta > Phasmatodea > Timematidae > Timema > Timema douglasi. The sequence continues at coordinate 62,272 of CABEEJ010003284.1, forward strand.
AGTTGGCATTATTGTTAGTTTAAAACTAACAGTGACTTGATGAAAAATGCTTGTATTGAATGTAATTTTGTCATTAAAAACATGGCATGAAGGCCACTCTGCAAGGGAGTCAGTGAAGTTAAAGCGAAAATGGAAAAATTTTGTTGGACAGACCAAATAATTATCCCCTAAAATGATTAAACCCCCACACAACTAAATTGTTAAGATTAATACCCAGATAGAATTTGTGTTGTGAGTTGCTTGAAATAATCGATCCCCAATCCTCAAGTGCTGTCCTTGGTGCTTACATACATACCTAAAAATAAGTAAAAGAGAATGCACAGATGATTAAAAAATCAGGATTATAGACTTAAATAATTTTTTATATAAAAAATGTAAGGGTGGGCAGTGGGATTAGAGGGGGAATTTATTTGTTGGTGCTGTGGCTGTGGCAAAAAGGATATGCTGCTTTACCCATATCATGGTTACTGAAACTTCTTTTATTGTAAAATATAAACTTTTGTATACTGTACTGTAATATTTTGAAGAATGGCCCTTATAACCAGATTACAGAAAGTAGAAAGCTTGATGTTTGATTTTCAATGTGTGGAAATTGTCTAGATTTTTTAAAATCTTGTGTTCTGTGATAAAATCCATGGAAGCAGTTTTTCCGCAGTTTTTCCATATGTTTAAATGATTTTAAAGGAGACTGTGTTCCTAATATGATTTATGAGCCTTGAAGAGTCTGAACCAAACATGCTCAGTAAATTATGCAAAATTGTTGAATTTAATGTAATGTTAAGAAATTTTGTGCCAAATTAACATCTAACATCCATAAATTGATTCAAATATGAACATTAATTTAGTAATGGGAATAATGGTTCTGGCAACATGACAAGAAATATAGGATATAATTTGAAAATATTCTTGTATATTATATTTTTGGATTTGGTTGAGCCACTAACCCAGGTTTCTTTCCACCATACCATTTATCTTATGAAATGGTAAGAGCTCAACAAGCAATTTCATCTTAAACCCAAGCATTTATAGCACTTTTTAGTCTTTAATGTCTTTTATACTCTCTTATTTGACAAGTGGTGGTATTGTAAACTTAGAAATACTAGCTAATGCTACATTAGTTCTACTTGCCCCAAATAATCCAATACTCACTCGTATCATCTGGCTTAGCACGAGTTCCATGACCAACCTGTTACACCAAATTTAACCGAGTCAAGGGATGAAAGATTGTTTAACAAGATATGTTTAAATAGGGGGGGGGGGGGCCCAAAAACCCCCTGTTTGGCCCGCCCTACCCCCCAGGTCTACACAACTTTTTTAACGTTCCAGGTTTTTATGACCAACTCGTAATGCTNAACGTTCCATGTTTTAATGGCCAACTCGTAATGTGTCTGGCCTATGTGACCTGGGTACATGCCAAATTTAGCAGCTGCTAACAAGATTAATGAATGCTCTTGGCATGCGTTGGCAATGTGGCATTGTTCATACTAAAGAGGCAGGAGATTTTCATTTTAAAACTACATCTTCTGCCTCTTTAACCATCCACTAGACCTACATATAGCTGGCGCTCAGCAAGCAAAGTTCACTAATATCAGATACTTCCACTAGAAGTCATGGCATGGACTATTATCACACTTTCACGAGAAGTACTGGCATGTCCTTAGGACATAACTGCTCCAGGATGGCAATACACAAACTGTATATTTTATTAAATATTTAAAAATTAAACAACCTTATATGGGTCTGAGTGTTTGAACACTTTAATTATATGATTATAATCATCCAGTGTAGGCGCCTGTAATTTCTCACTAGAAGATTTATTTATGAAAGTAAATATGTTTAATGGAACACTCAAATGTTCTTTTGCCGCTTGGGTGCTAGTCTCTTGGTAATTTTAATTGGTAGCCACCTTTTTGATTCCTTTTTTAACTTGGTATATCTAGTTTAAATGTAAATTTTTATTTCACCTGTGGTTACCAATAGTTTTTTGAACTTTAAAATTTGATGTTTCTTTTATAGTTAATATTTTGTAGACATATTTTCTTTAAAAATAATATTAAAATAATTCATTTTTGTTGGTTTATAAGATATAACGTTAAGTCACAAATTCATTTAGTGAGAAATTACTAGTATTATATTGTAGTATTGATTTGTTTTCTTTTGTAATGTCAAATATTAAAAAGTCAGAATCGTCTCTTACTTGAAAGGCGGTGGAAGTAATAGTCTCACAAAAGTTTGATTTATTTCGGGAAGTCATACTTTTGTGTAATTTACAAATATCAGAATTGATATATAAATTTAATCTTAAAATTTAAATTGGTTCACAATGTGGATTTAGACTGGTTGTTGACTCTTTAAAAGAGGCTCTATAAGCTCTTTATTACTATACTAAAGATTTTTTTGATTGTTATGGGTCTCTTCCAGACTAATTAATTCATTTCCAAATTACTTTGAGGTTGTGAAATATATTCTCAAATGGACTGCGCAAGTGCAGTCTTTGCCATATTTGTTTTTCAACACACTTCTGTATGCCTTGTGAGGCCATGTATTTTTTATTTACCTCTGTTTCGCCTTAAATAGTTAAATTTTTCTTAAGCTTGCATTTTTTCCTATTTTTTGTTACATCAATTTCTTTAGTTTCTGTCCACCCTCTTTTATAGGCTATTGTGGGCTCTAGTTATTAGAAGTGGAGGTGCAGAACGGTACAGTATCATTGAACATTTAAAAGACTTTAACATAACACATACACGTGCATTAAATTTATCTAATAAAATGCCCCATACTAAGAAAGCATTTGTGGCTATATACCGGAGCAGTAAGTACAAAGCATCTTGTTTTGGCGTCCCAGAGGAATCTGTCTACTAAGCTTAGTTGGATAGACTTGAATTCCAGCTGAAGGCATTTTTGCAGATTTATCAAACCTATAAAGAAAACTTGTATTTTGTAACTTCTTGCGGGATGAATGTTAATGTGCCATTGTAGCCTCTAGCATTTTTGGAGTGTTAAAAAAAGATAAGATTTAATTTGTTTCTTTTACAAATGTAAACTCTTGGAAGGTTACTACTCCAAATCCGACTTGGGTAAATATTTTTTTTTTTGTTTCTCCTATAGTTACATGACTGAGTAATATTGGCTAGACCTCCTTGCACTGAAAATTTAGAACAATTGTGTGAATGTATAGAAAAGAAAATTAAATTATTTCTAAGGTGAAAGCTAAATTTGATGCTTTATCTTTTTTTTTTTTGAAGGTGTTAATTGACAATGTCAACAACTTGGATCGCGCTTATGAGTTTGCAGAGCGATGCAATGAGCCAGCTGTTTGGAGTCAACTGGCAAAAGCTCAGTTGCAACAAGGACTTGTGAAAGAAGCTATTGATTCTTTCATCAAAGCTGATGATCCTTCTGCATATATGGATGTTGTTGAGACAGCTCATAAAACAGGTATTTATATTGGAGGGAAAATTTGGGCCATATTGAGTTAAGTGAAAACTTTTTTGAATGTGTTTTAAATTATACATTATTAAAGTAACCATATTAAATGTTAAACTCTCAAACTGTCAATTGTAAAAGTTGAGAAATTATATTTTAAGACTTTGTTGATTGTTATTTGTTAAATTCCTCTATATTTATAAAAGGCTAATAATTTACTGTCTTAGAAAGCTGGGAAGATCTCGTTAGATACTTACAAATGGCCAGAAAGAAGGCGAGAGAATCTTACATAGAGTCTGAACTTATCTACGCCTATGCCCGTACAAACCGATTGGCAGACCTCGAGGAGTTTATATCAGGACCCAATCATGCTGATATTCAGAAGGTAATACGAAAGTAAATAGATTTAAATAACAGCCTTTCTCTTTTCTTTGTCAGTGTACTTCAGTGCAACTTTGTGGATGTTGATCATTGTTACAATATTATTTTGGAAGGCTTTAGTATTACTGTATTAAATTAGGTTAAAATAGGTATTTTTTGCATTGTTTAAGTTTTAAAAAATAATAATCTTGTAGATTGGTGATCGGTGTTTTGATGATGGAATGTATGAGGCTGCTAAGCTTTTGTACAACAATGTTTCCAACTTTGCGAGACTTGCAATCACATTGGTTCATCTAAAAGAATTCCAAGGTGCAGTAGATGGGGCTAGAAAAGCAAATAGGTATGTACAAATTATCTTAAATTTGTATTGTATTTTGTTTTGAATTTGACTAAAAATGCCTGGAAGTTTTTCTTAAGTGTTTATATAAAATTTCTAGTCTTTGTCATTTATCATATCACAATTTAATCTTTGGCTCTACTTATTGTGCAGCACTCGAACGTGGAAGGAAGTATGCTTTGCTTGCGTAGACAGTGAAGAATTTCGTCTTGCACAGATGTGTGGGTTACATATTGTAGTTCATGCTGATGAACTGGAAGATCTAATAAACTATTATCAGGTATATTTTTGTGTGTTAAATATTATAGGTTTGAAAAATTTAGATACTATGTGGTTTAAGCACAACTTTTTTTCATTAGAAGTATTGATTTTATTAAAAAAATTACACCCCCGTGAATTCTGTAAACTTGCCAGTCTTTAATCATAGTTGGAATGTTTAACTAGAAAAATTAACTCCTAGGAATACAAAACTTGTTGTAAATCACCTTTCGTAAAATTTCTTAAAGGCTAAATCACCCATCAATGTGTCTGTCTCTCTCCTCTACCTCCATTACTATTTCCAGTTTGTGGGGCTGGGTCAGGATTTTATAAAGCCAAATATATTTTCAACCACTGGCTTGCTAGGCATGTCGTCGGTGTAATCTCTTTAATCTAATCTAAATTTATATCTAATCACAAGTTTTTGGATCCTATGCTGATATTTTTCTCTTGTTAAAGGGTCACATTCATAATTATACTTGGTGCACCTCGATTGCAGCTCTGTACCAAATACAAGATAACACCTACCTAGACTAATGGAATGGGCCAGTCACACATGTAACTGGCTCATTGGCTTTTAGGTGTCTTCTTGTGTTTAGTATATCACTGCACTTAAGGCATGACTAAGAAACTCACCCGTGGTGACTTTCCATAAAGTTTTTGTATATTAAACCCGCTTTCTAAATTTTAACATTTTCTAGCTAAAAAGATATTTCATATTTAACATTAAATATGCTAATAAAGATTATTTACTAAAAAAATCTCAAAGAAAATTTCTCATAAAGGAAAAGTCAATGCTTTTATAGGTCTTTCATATACCTCCTTAGACATATTACAAAAGGTTGATATATCATTTATCATTATATTGCAGATGGTTTTTGTGATTAAGACCTTTCTCTTCACACACCTTCGGTTAACTACTGCTCCTATCCCTCTCTGGGTCTCCCTTTTGGTCTTTTTCCTTCACACTTCATTTCCTTTGGCATACTCTTTTTCCATCCTCATTGCATACCCATACCGCATTATGCTTAAATTACTATCTCCTGTAATTCCGGTACCCCTTACTCTTTTGGATAACTTCATTCTTAAACTCTTCTTCTCGTGAAAGCTGTTCACTTTCATTACATTTTTCCACTATGGCCTCCTGCATCACCAACCTTCATTTCTGACCACTTTATCATATACCTTCTCCACATCCATAAATACCATTACAAAGTATTTCCCTAAATTAATAGTCTTTCCATCAGCTGTCTTATGGCAAAGATCAAATCTATTTTAGATCTTTCGCCTAAATCTGTGCTCTCCCTCCACCTTCCTTTCATTTCGCATTCTCTTTTCCATTATCTTATCATAAATTTTTGCACACGACCACTTGTTATTCTCCTGTAATTTATACCTCTTCAGATCTCCTTTTTTTAAAAATGGTTGTAACTCCCTTTTTCCATTACTCTCGATCAAAATCATTCTCGGCATCATGTATAATTATTGTATACCTACTAAACCTGCAGCTCTTATGATTTCCACAATGTTTGTCCACACTCAATGCTTCTCATGTCTAATCCTCTTTTAATGTGTCTTCCATCTCGTTCCATCAGATTTCTCTTCCCTCCTTTTGTGCCATTTTATCCTCCTGATTCACTGTCACCCCTCTTACATATCTTCCTCTATTTGTCTTTTCTATTCCTCTCCTGTTTCTCACCTGGCTTTATAACTTTATTCCACGCTCGTTCCACCATTATTTCCATTTTTGCATCCATCCATTCCTTCCTGTTCCCTTAGTCCTATTCGTTTTAACTCCTTCTGAATGCCTTATTATTTCCCTCCACTGCTTCCTTTCACCCTGCTGGTCCAGGGCCTTCGCTCCCACTTCCTCTTATCACTTCCTTAATCTTTTTGCTTTTCTTGGGCACAGGTCTTTCCTTTCGATTTCTTAGCCTCCAAATCCTTATTCTTTTTTTGTTATTAGCCTCCAAACTTTTTCATTCTATATTGTTTACTAAATTTGTCTTGAACCGACAACCTGTGGTCACTATCTAAAGACACACTTGTTATTTATTTCCTTGATAACAGTCTGCCTTTTAATCTCTTCATCCATAAAAACTCTTAAAGATTTGTTGAGCTCCTCATCCCAACTGTATCTAGTGATATTATGGTTTTCTATTTCCTTCTTATACCTGCCGTTTGCCACTCATTTTACTTCTTGCACAGAACTCCAAACAGCTTTCAACCCTTTTCTTAAAACCTATTTTCTCCATTACTTCAAACACCCTTTTCCTATATGCCGTTTTAAATCTTCTTCGAACCTTTTCTTTTCTGCTGGAACTTCACTTGTGGATCATACAATTGCACTTTGAAAGAAAAACTTTATTCACATTGCTTAGTACATTTAAATATACAATCTTCTGCACTATTTCTGTTAAACATTACAAATAATAATTAATTGAAATCTTCTATTATGATGACTAAAACACAATTTCAATTAGAAATGAGTTTGGCAAATCTAAATTCCTTTTAGTAAGAAAGCTAAATGTGATCAAAGTATGTATGGATATAAATTTACTTGGTTTTATTAAGATTCTAATATTTACAAGTGGATTTCACTCCCCAAACATAATTTGTGTTACATTTAAAAAATCTGATTTTAAAATGTATTTTTTAATGTAAATTTAAATTTTACCATCTTATTTATAACTCTTGCTTAATACAGTGTGATACATTTTTAGGATCGAGGTTACTTTGAAGAGTTAATCAACCTCCTAGAAGCAGCTTTAGGCTTGGAGCGTGCACATATGGGCATGTTCACTGAGCTTGCTATCCTCTACTCAAAGTACAAGCCAGCTAAAATGAGAGAACATTTAGAACTATTTTGGTCACGTGTCAACATTCCAAAGGTAAGCTCAATTTTTTAATATTGTAAAAAAAAAATCCAGGCACTTGAGCCTAAAACAAGACATTAGAGATAGTTTTATTATTTTATGATTTTAAATGATCAGACATTATTAAAACTAGTTTCCTTTTTATAAAAAATACTTTTGGATTTAAATTTTATTTAAGGTCCTGAGAGCAGCAGAGCAAGCTCATCTTTGGGCTGAATTAGTGTTTTTGTATGACAAATACGAAGAGTATGATAATGCAGTAATAGCAATGATGAATCATCCAAGTGAGGCTTGGAGGGAAGGACATTTCAAGGATATCATCACCAAAGTAAGATATTTTTGAATTAACTGAATTAATTCTATATCAACCTGTCTATGTATCAATCACGTCTATTTAGTGGTTGTTTGATTGAACATAATTATTTAAAACACTTATGGTTACTTTTAAAGTATTTATAAAGAAATTGGGTGACCTGGCGGTCTAGGGGTAAGGTGTCAGACTTCTGTGCTGGCGGCCGGGGTTCAATCCTCAGTTGCGGCAAAGATTTATCTGATTACCAAACCCTTCCTTCACCTCTGACAAGCCATCTTGTGAATATGGGGAATGCCAGGCCTCCACCGTGGTTCGGATTCCACGTTATACTGTAGGTCCTTCATTTCATCTCACAATCACCCTACCATTACACATTAGCGTAAGTGTGTATAACCCGAACGGGTAGTAAGACGCGGTGCTAATAATAATAATATAAAGTAATTCTCAAATTTTAGTTGTAATAATCTTATTTCCCCATTTATAATTTTTCTGGAATAACTTTTGAATTCTTGAAAAATTTAGATTTGTCTGGATATTATTTTGAAAGCAAAATATGCACGTTCTAACTGATGTGATGGCAGAGCTGAGCTTAGCAAACATTGCATTCCCACAAGGACACTTTAAACACACAAATTATTAAATGTTTCCATAAATGTTTATGTTAGCCACTTTTTTGATCAGATAATGATCCTAACATTGGTATTATAACAAACATTAAAAAGCTTTATAATAATAAATCGCCACAATGTGTAATGTATTCGCTTAAATGACACCTGTATAACAAATACAATGCCTCGTGGGTGTAAAATTTCCAGTCTGTTCTCTTTAACAATAAGCTTAGTTATTCATGTTCATACTAATTTTTAAGTCCAACCAAGGGCTTTATTTCCCAAAGCTAAGTGATGACTGCTAAAGAGAATGAATCTGCTGAAAGGTAGGGTGGCCTGGCGGTCTTGGGTTAAGGTGTGTGGTTTCTGGTGGTTTGGTGTTCATTCCTTGGTCCCGGTACAAATTTATCTGATTGCCAAACCCTTCTTACACCTTTGACAAAATGTGTATTAATCACAAATTGTGAATGTGTGGAATGCCAGGCCTCCATGGTTCGGATCCCACGTTAAACTGTAGGTCCTCCATTTCATCTCGCATTCACCCTACCATTACATATTGGCAGAAGTGAGGATAACCCGAATGGGTAGTAAGACGTTGATGATGATAATAATAATAATGCTGAAAAGTAAGTAATTCTTATAAGCAATAAATTTAGCCTTATTGTTGAAAAGTAGAGATTGCAGCGATTACTTTAACGGACATCAAATCATATGAAAGACTATTTAGTACTTTTGAATCTAGTATTAATTTGAGGGAACTCTATGAACACAAATATGTATTTGAGGGCTGAGAATATTAATGAAGAGTAAAAATATCCAAAAATGATTTGGCTGGTAATTTTAAGCTTATCCTCATGAAATAAATTTTTAATAAGCACACAATTTCACCTGTTGACTTGATATTCACACACCATATTTATCGTTTTAAGCCTAAAGTGAAAGGATGAATTCACTAAACAGTTTATCAGATTCTCAAGAATGACTAAAACTGTTCCTGAGGGTGATTTAATGTTTTTCTAAAAGAGGAAACTCAAATGAAATGAGGGAGAAAACTTAATTCAGTAAAGTATGATTGGTCGTGGATTAGGCATCAAAGAAAACCCAGACTAGATTAACACCATACCACCCCACGAATGGAACTGTGTAGCTTCATGCATGCAAGTCAGGGACTTATTGCGTCTACCCAAGCCACTTGGTTACCCAAGTAGCAGTACTCCTGGCGACCATGAGTGTATCAGGTATTCGGTCACATGATGCTATACAATCTTAGTGGCTGTGCCCTCTGAGCAAAGCCACATGCAAGTGCACACAAAAATAACATTTTGGAACAAAGATCCCTTATTATCTGTGAACTTATCATAACTGGGTAGCTTGGAGAAACACCTCGGCCGTTTGCCGGCCCATGGCGTGGTTAGTGCCACGCCAGCGTCTCTAGAAGAATTCAGAAACCAAGCTTGATTCCTAGAAACTGTTTCTCAAAGAATTTACCCTCAGTTGCACTGCAGGACCTCTTGAAGGTGGCAATCCCTTCCTGAAACTGGATATACACTACAAACCATGTATTATACTGAAGTTGGGAAAAATCACCTTACCCCAACACTATGCAATATTGTTGGGAAACTGCTTTGCATCCAGCCAAACTAGATTTAGAGTATAATCTGTTACTCAAGATTGAATTGTAGTTATATATTTGTTTAAATTAATGTTGTATATAAAGTTTTATTTGTCGAGATTATTTATTGTTGAGCTTCAATCTTAGTATTAGAATTTATTCCACAATGGGTGTGATTGTGTATAAAATTAAGTATTAAATATCTATAAAGATTAATTTCTGGAAAAGATTATAAAATAATCGCATCCATTTAGTGAGTCATTTATTAAATTTTCAATGTATTATGAAAAATCTAAATATAATTTTAAATCAACATTCTATTTTCAGGTTGCAAACATTGAGCTTTATTACAAAGCTATTCAATTTTACTTGGATTATAAGCCCCTCCTGTTAAATGATGTTCTACTAGTTTTGGCTCCTCGCATGGACCACACCCGTGCTGTAAATTTCTTCACAAAGGTATGACTTGTTAAATGTATGTAAATAATATATTTCACTTTTGCAATTTTAATGTGTTATATTTCTTTGTTATTTAAAGGAAGTAAAGAATTATTCAAGTTGAAATGAATGTAAATTTATATTTCATGTAAATTGAAACATTAATTCAATCTCAATAAGGAAAACCTCTTTATGCTCTGAGGCGATTGCATTAATATTTGGAAGAAGGTACAGGAAGGTGGATTTTTTTAAGAGGCAACCATGACCTCTTTGTCCATTGGCAGCTATGTAAAGTGTGAACTGTGATCTTTTCATTGTAAAAGCCATACTGTGTTAGTCCCTTTTGTTTCTACCCACCTTTCCTGTACCTTCCAAATAAAATTAATATAATGTATTTTAAATTTATACAATTTATAGTTGATAATGGTTCCTTAGCTATATTCTCTGGCTAACCATTACTGTGCTTTTCTAGGTCAATCACTTGCAGCTTGTCAAACCATACCTGCGTTCTGTTCAAAGTTTGAACAATAAAGCAATCAATGAGGCACTTAACAATCTATTAATTGAAGAAGAAGACTATCAAGGTTTACGCACATCCATTGATGCTTTCGATAATTTTGATAATATTGCTCTAGCACAAAAATTGGAGAAACATGAATTAATAGAGTTTAGGCGGATTGCTGCTTACCTTTACAAAGGCAACAATCGTTGGAAGCAATCTGTAGAACTTTGTAAGAAGGACCGTTTGTTTAAGGTGAGTTTAATTTTGCTAGTATATTTGTTGTGTATCTTAGTAAATTATAAACCTTGAAAAAGATTTTATAGATTTGGTTCTTTTAATTTAATGAATCTTAATTCTCTCGCATGTTTGCATCAGCTACAATCGTTTTTGGCCTGTGTCTAAAAACATTTTATGTTAAGACCTTTCCATGTAAAACATTTGCAAGCCTAAGATCTAGAGATGTCATTTTAGTTTCTCTAAGCCAAGATTTTGACAGAATTTTGCGCTCTTGTGATTGATTGCGATCCATTGAAGGTGATTCTTTCAGATTCCCTAGTATAAAAAAAACTTCCATTATTGGTTGACAATTTAAGTGGTTTAGGAGAAATTTATTTTCTATAACCAGATCTACACAAATAATTAACTACCCAAGCTAAAACTTCATTTTCATTTTGACTGTTAATATCTTGATGGATTTGATTTTGGCTCTTATAGGATGCAATGGAATATGCGGCTGAATCAAAAAATGCAGAAGTTGCTGAAGAGCTCCTTGCATGGTTCTTGGAGAAAGGAAGCCATGACTGTTTTGCTGCCTGTCTTTTCCAATGCTATGATCTACTTCATCCAGATGTGATTTTAGAGTTAGCATGGAGACATGATATAATGGATTTTGCTATGCCGTACCTAATACAAGTAACCCGAGAGTACATTTCAAAGGTATGAAAGCTGACCATGTTACTGTAATGAACTGTAGTAGTGAAACATTTGTCAATAGTAGATGTTAAAATTACAAACTTGTACAAAGCCTACTTACTAGTTGTAGTATATGCAAATAAAGAAAAATCTCACTCGAGATGAGCCAGGAACTCTTAACTAGTAACAAAATGAGCACATATAATATCTCACCTGATTCAAGTTTTGATGAAAAGAGGAAAGTGGCTTATTTTTGAGTTCAACATAGTATACTTTTAAAACTCAGTAGTGCTAGTCATTTTGAGTCCCAAGCTGGTAATAGATGAATCCGATTATTCAAACACACAACACATGGGTTGTCATATTCTATTCTTGATTTAACTTTGAATAGAACAACTATTCATATACATTGAATATCATATTAAAAACTTCCCAGCAAAGTAGCGTAAAATATATATGAAATTGTAGGGGTTGTTTTAAATTGTAAGGACATTTCAAAAGTTGTTTTCCTTTGCTAATTGAAGACCAGGAGCCAGTTATATTCTCTATTTAAGGGGAAAAAAATCTCATTTAACATTTAGTGCCTTAAAACTAATAAATTGGCTCCTTCCAAATTTGTGTTGCATTAAGAATTTACAAACCTTTATCTCTAGACAAAGCTGAACAATCCCATTTGAAGTTAGCTCATATTTCCTTTTACCTTAACTCATAGATGTGAATTGTGTATTTACTTAGTGCTTACCTGGCCTTTTTCTTTTTTAATTTAACATGTTATGTCTCTATGGGCTTAGTAAAATTTCCATAATTTACATCCATTAGGTTTTCAGCCTATGGCCTCGCTCAGTTTTTATGTAATATATTTTTCACTACCGGCTGTCTAGGCCAGTTGCATTTTCATTCCATTATTTGTTTAATGTTACTTTGGTACAGTGCCACCTGAAAATCCTCACCAGGTCTTAATAGCCAACCCCCATCTAATACGTATGTCTCAAGTATTTTAAAATGAGGGCTTGTTTATGTATAATATTTATTATGTAGCCTATTTTGATTTATTTAAACAAGAAATCTGGTGTGATGCTTGTTTTAATTTTCTCTTACTAGGAATCTATTTTGGTTTCTATTTTCATTAATTAAAAATAGGATTATTGGTTCTGGAGCTGTGAGTATAGATACTCAAATAATTTTAAAACTGTTAAAATACCCTTTGTTAAATGGTTAAATTTAAGTGTTGTAACATTTTTGTCCTTAGTAAACATGCGCAGGCACTTAACACAACAAACTTGTGTGGACATATTGACCACTATGTGCAAGCACATATTACCTGTCCAGCCCACGGGTTTAAGTTTTATTATTATTTGTTCGATTTTATTTAGACTGGTTCATTCCTTCTGTCGGTGAACTAACACTGTGAATGCATCCTCTCCTCTATCTCCTTCAGCTCTCAGAATTTTCTTATTTCCATAGTTATCTAATATTTGAATCCTTCCTAATCTCCTTTTTTGCCTCCACCTTTCTTTCTCTGATCCCACACAAGAGTTCCTCCTATGGATGTCCAATCCAGTTTACTTTGCACCTAAGAATCAAATCCAAATTGGTTCTCTTTTCACCCACTCTTCTAGTACTCCCTTTGTCTCCAAACTACTAGGTTTCCCATTTTGCATTTCATTGGCTTTAATCTTTTGAGATCGCCAACTTTTTTTTTTACTTCTAAATGTTGATCTCCATGCCATCCATATCTTTGCCTATCTCCACCAGCGGGTCCATCATTTCCTGCAATGCATATTTATTTTTTGGCCAGCAATGCTAGGTCAGCATATTTTATTATTGATGACTCATCCTCTTCTCTGGAATTGCCACGTCCATCTAGTGTTTACCTGACTGGTCACTCCATAAAAGTGAAACATACCTGGTAATAAACTGCATCCCTGTCTTAATCCTCTTCCTATCCCTACATTGTTGGTATTTCATCAATCAGCCGTCTGTCTCTTCAGTTTATGTCTATCTTCTTTTGTATTTACATCAGCTTCTTCCACTTGACTCTATCGAACGCCTTTTGCCAGTCGATGAAACCTATGGAGATTTTTTCCTTGACTTTCAGTACTATCTCTGAAATTATTCTCAGCATCTTGATGGAATCTAGTTCTTTTTCCTTTTCTGGACCCAAATTGGTCTCCTATCACACATGCTGTTTATTGCCTTTCGCCACTATTTTTCTCTAGTCCATTTTCCTTTTCAAACAGTTTTTCTATGTATCCTCTTAAATCTTAAGAACCTCTATATGATCCGTCACTACGGGCCTAGTCTTGTAGACAGTTCATTGCTCCTAAATTTACTATTAAAGAAAGCCATACTAAATAAGTGAGGATGTGTAAATTACTAGCCTACCACAGAATGGTGATAAACTTAACCAATGTTAGAAATAAGATATATCATGTTGAAGCTTTTATTATAACCTTTTTTATTTGAAAATGCCAAAAAATAAATAGGCAACATTTTTATAAACTTTAATCCATCTTTCATGTAATGTATGTTAAGGTTGACAAACTAGAAGAATCTGAATCGCAGAGGTTGGAAGAAACTGCTCAGCAAGATCACAAACCTATTATCATACGTAAGTTAATTTTGAATTTCTTTAGTAGGTCTTAAAATTTCACTTTCTTCTAAAATGTGTACAATTTATCTTAATATCATAAGGGCCCGGATTTGAATGTTTAACTAAATTAGGCAATAAAAGTAGTTTTTTTAATTTGTGGTGGATTCAGATGAGGTGATGGACACTTGTGCGATTGGTCCTTGAAATACAGATTACAACATTTTTCCCCTAGTAATCTTAAGACACTTAATTTTCATTCGTAACCAGTTTAGTACACTTCCAGGGCTTTGTAAAACTGTACTATTGATTTATGCCACTAAAATTACGTTTGTGATCCTAACTAAAGAATAATGAATTGATGAGAGTACTAAAAATATTTTAATAAAACAGCATATCAACCTGTCATATTCCACATTTAGTGAATAAACATAATAGTAATAGGATTTGAAATATGTTTCTGAATATACATTAGATCTAGTTATAATGTTCTTTAAATTTGTCCGTGGTATTAAGAAGTCACCCATTTGGCCTAACAAAACTAAGAAAACATAGACATGGCATGGCTAAGGGCATTTTTTAAATTTTTGGCTCTGGAAAATAGTCTAGCACTAATATTAAATCGCTTTGGATAAAATAATCAGAACATAACTGGTAAATTATTCTAAAGTAAAATCCTTTAAAGAAAACACTTGAATCTGTGTTTCAGCTGAACAACAATTGATGTTGACTGCTGGTCCTGGAATGATTGGACCTGGATACACTCCCGGGTATCAAAATACATACACATCTGGTATGCCATATCAAGGATATAGCATGTAAACACAATAACTCTCGAAAGTGCAATTACAAATTTTTGTGTTCTGGTGTTTATAGATTATTGAAAAATGTATTTTAATTTAGTAATTGAGTATTCTATTCTAATCTTGATTTTTTTCTAACAAGAATTATCACTATCTAATCAATTTGTTTACAGGTGATTCTTTTTAATTTTCACTGTCTAATCAATTTGTATAATTCATTTAAATTTTCACTATCTAATCAATTTGTATAATTAATTTAAATTTTCACTATCTAATCAATTTGTATAATTCATTTAAATTTTCACTATCTAATCAATTTGTATAATTCATTTAAATTTTCACTATCTAATCAATTTGTATAATTTATTTTACTATAACTATAATTAAATAACATGGGCTTAACCTTGGGCTGGTGTTAAGTTTAAAAAATGCATATTAAACAACACTTTTGTTTAAAAGTTTTCTGGTACCTTGATAAAATGCATGTGGTAAATATATTTTATTTACCTTTAACTATATCTTGGTCTGACAAATGTTGGTACCCACTCATTCTTGTAAGCTATGTTTAACTATCTTCAGTAATTTCTTTTGAGTAATTTATTGGCTCTCTTGGAAAAGAACTTCTCTTTGAGCTGTAAGGTTAAGTTGAATTAATATTTCGTGATTAAATATTTTTGTGTGAAAGATAAAGGATAAAAGATTTGAAGAGATTGAATGATGGGCACTGTCATTTGTTGATATTTTGAAAGATACCATTTCTTTGGAAACAATGAGCATTCAAGTATGGCGTCATGCAGTAAGAAATTTGATTTGTTGGATAGTACTGTTTCCAGTCGTAGCTGTACAGGAAAGCTGGAATTGTTAGTCTAAATTTTAATACTTGATATTGATTAAAGTTAAGGGTATAGTAAATTTGATGCTCATTTTCTTGGATTGTATTTGGCCAATTGAAAGCTAAACTAATCTCTCCATTCTTATTTATGTTGTATACTTGTTTTCATGGAGTGTACATAATTAATTTACACTTGTCGGGTTTTTTTCAAGTTGCTTATTTTGTAACTCTTATTAAAGGTAATTGTTGATGTAAATAAAATAATTATAAAGTAAATTGGTTAAAGTTTAGCTTTAATGATGAAAGTATAGTGCAAATGAAACTAGAACTAAATGCATGTGGCATTTATAGAACACTGCATCAAAGCTAACATTAAAGTCAAAGGTCGGCTCATTCCGGTATAGTGGAGTATCGCCTATTTGAAACAGTAGAATGAATATATTTATATGTTCTTTACAGCCCACCTTTCTGCCAGTGTAATGACTTTGACTAGTTGATTGATGGGTGTGATAAAAATTCAGGATCAATAAATATTGAAATAGTTGGCATCAGGGAAATGCTAAGATTGAACCTTTGATTGTTCAACTGTGCTTAAAGCTTTTCCTATATTCTTTAAAATCTAAAATGTAATAGTAAACTCTAACCAGTCACTTTAATTGAACCTCTTCTGCCCCTCCATATGTCCTTCAACTTGTGTCTTAAATATGCGGCCACTAATAGTTCAATATTTTTAAACCTCGTGTCTTAATACATTGCTCACATTGCACTAAAGAAGCCAGGGTTATTCTTGCAGGAACCAAAGTCTTAGAAAGCCTCTGGGACATTAGTCGGATAAGTGTCAAAAGCCTGTGGAAAAGAATTGGAAAGCTGGTCAGGACATGATCGATAAATATTCCGAAAGTGATACTTCACATAGACTTTGTCCTAAAATAAATATAACGTTATTTAAGGAAAAGACTCGAAAAAGTTGAATACATAGATTTATCCTAACAAAATTGTAATGTTAAACTCGTACAATTAAAAATTTGCAATACATCTTTTATTAGCCTAAATAAAAATTACCTTACATATTCAGCAGTAGTTATTTTGCTGACATTGAGTGAATTAACTCATCTTTATTCTAGTTCACTTAAGAAATCACTATGCAGGTTGTGTTTGAATAGACAGAAAGGTCGTTTGTACTCTTGATTACTGAGTGGCCTTAGCAATAATTCTCTTGTATAAATTAATGCCAAACCTAACTTATATTTCTTTTAATCCCTAAATAGTAAAACATAAAATTTTGTTAAAGAAAATTCTGAAGCTACTTTTCTAACAGTGTTTGTTAATCAAATTTATTTATATCAAAATATACCAAATTTCTTACTATGTTTAATTTCATTCACTATTATACACATACACATATGCTAAGGCTGGGTTAATTTACAATATGTCCTTAGATAAATTTAATAAAATTGTTTGATATTTAATATAAAGTAAAATCAACAAATTGTTTGTCTTGTGCAATTGAGTGCCAGGTGGCTTGTTTCTTAGGAAGTAGGTCTTTTCTTCCATTTCAATCTCTTACTTCTTGAGGAAGTATATAATATAATTTTGGTATATAAAGCTTTTAAGGCATTTGTGGAAATTATTTAATTTTGAACGCTTTTGTAAAATTTGTTGTTCATTTTAAAGCCATAATGTAAAATCACTTTGTTACATAAATATATAATTGACAAATGTGTTCAAATTTGATGAAAAACTGATATAAATTTTTATTCATTTCATTGAAGGATAAATTGATAACATTAGAATATTGTTAAATTTTGTTGATCTGTTAAAAAAAGTATTTGAATTTAAATTTTTTTAATATTGTAAACTAATATATTTGAAATGCACACTATTTCTCTCTATTAGCTGTGTTAACACTATTATAAAGCATTTAATGATGTTGATTATAAATAAAATGGTGAAATTTTTATTTAATTTTGTTTCAATTAAATCATTGGAATTTCACTACCTCGTCATAATGAATGTACAGAATTTGATTAAATGTTTTGTATTCCTAATAAGATAAATATCAACATATTTCAGAAGTGCTTAAGTAATTATATAATGTAAGTAAATTTGTAGTAGAAAATTCACTGTTTTAGCCTTTAAGTAACTGTTAATCTGAAATATGGTTATGCTTAATCCATTCCAAATTTAATGCCACCCATTAAAAAAGGGCAAAAAGTATTTTTGAAAATTGCTGTTTGTTTAAACGTCAACATTGTATTTTATGCACAAGATATAAAAATAATTCTCAATTTCATCGTTGGGAGAACTTTAATGATCTTGTTTAAATCTTTTGTTTATTTGTGAATGTTGAGCATTAATAAATTAGTAATTTTTTGTTAAATTGAGTTGAGATGTTTATGACTTGAATATATTATAAAATATGGCCTAAAAAAGATTTATCCAAGCAGGTAGAGTTTTATGTTTATAAGTTTTAAGTATTTATTAATTGATAAGATGAAGAATATAATTATTTGTTGAGTCTAAATTAAATCCTTGGATATTTAATCAAATTTCATAAGTTCTGTTTGTCATTTGAATTTCATCTGACTAATTCTGACCCTCTCATCTGTCATCAATTATATTTGACTTCATTGTAAAAAATTAATTTATTAATTACGAAAGCAGCCTACGGCTACCAACCCACCTCCAAAGGCCTACCTTCACTTCCATTTTAACTAGTAAAGCATTATGCCAAATAAATAGGTTCAATAAATCTTTCAATATAAAATAACAACAAAAGCATTTACTCAGCCATACCCTAAAAGCAAGGAAATTTTAAATGAAAAAAAGCTAAAATTTGAATTGGGTGTATCTTATTAAATCTAAAAATTGACACAGATTAGCACATGTTATAAACTTCCAAACCTTGTTTGTAAATTATTGAAACTTTATATTGTGGCTCATGTATGAAAACTTGAAATAATTGTAAAAATAAATAAGTAAATTATAGAATTTTTTTTATTAAATTTACTTAATTTTCTTCTTTCCTCCATATGCTTTAATTAAACCTTGGTGCAACTTCTTATTGCATCTTTGGATAATATGTATTAAAGTTAACTTTCTAGGACTGACCTTAGTTAAAACGCCGTACTATTTTTTGGGAGGTTTTTAATGGTAGATTTTGACACTTGACACCTATTTTCTTTAGTCCAAACAACTTGGAGCAAAGTGGTTTGTGAAATAGTTTGGTCACTCCTATAGTTCTATTAAGACACGTTTTTGTTTTATTTTGGTAACCATTGTTTTTCTATTTACTAAAATTTAATTGGCTAAAAAGTTAAAATCTTTTACATTGCTGATTGGCATTAAGGAAGCTAGTAGGAAATTTTTTTTATTTAATTTATTAATAAGCATTTTCACGTTAATAACTTAATTTATTAAAATGAATGTTTGAGTTGCCAAACATATTTGGGAGGATTTATTTTGGGTTATTTTTCTTAATTGGCTGATATTAAATGTTAATATTTGAGACATTCAATATTCACTTTTTAAACATTCCGAGTAGATGAACACAACTAATAAGCAACTTAAACTAGACGATAAAGTATCCAGTCCTGTTAATTCATTCTTGTGAAAGGGTAAGCCAGTGTTTCACTGATATTTCAGCCATCCTGAAAATTGGTAGGCAGATTTGCTAGGGACTGATTTAATGTGCCCATTTTTGTGGCAGTACATGAATCATATTTTCACTCATTTAATATCAGGCCCTGTTGTATAGTGGTCAGAGCACCTGGCTATTAACCTTGGTACAGGGCTCAATTCCCAGCTGGTACTTCAGGTAGTTTTCACGAGGGAAATTAGTTCTGTCACCCAGGGTTGGTAAATTAGGTTTAAGACTAACACTGGCTCACACTTCCCTATTAACCATCATCAAATCATCTGATTCATGGTACGACATGTAGACAACCTATGGTGTACCCTGGGCAACATTTTGTGACACCAGAGCAGCTAGTAATAATGCCCAAACCTGGATGTCCTGTCCCTCCTGGTCAGTAATGTAATAAGCTTTTAAAAATAAACTAAATTAATGCCCCCCCCCCTTTTTTCCTTTTGTAAAACCCGTTATACATTACATATACATACTCTGAATACATTGTGTGATAGTGTTAAGTACAAAAAGCAAAGTCGTATGGTTGCATCCTTATTGATGAATACAGTTGTTTTGTACAGAAATTTCTCTAGCTTGTAAGCTGTGCTACTGATATCACAAGACTATAACTTCACCATCACAATAATTAACATGCAACTTGACCCACCTCGGTGGTGTAGTTGGCTAACGTGCTAGTAGTGTTGAGCTGCTCTACTGCTGAGGACGGGGAGATCGAGGTTTGAATCTCGGTCAGGTGAACTGGGGGTGAGTTTTCCTAAATGGTTTTCCACTCTCCCTCCACGCAAATGCGGGTTCACTTCCTCTAATTCAACCTTCCCAATACCTAATCCATTAGGGTAATTAGTACTTAAATCATATAACCTGAATGGGTAGTAAGACGGGGTGCTAAATAATAATATGCAATTTGTTTTTAAATCGGTATCTTAGTGCCTTTTAAGCTTAATACAAATTAATAATTACTACAATGGGCTAGGGATGCGGAAGGAAGACTAAATGGTAATCTACCTGCATTCTCATGGTCAAGTTAAAAACCATTAGGAAAAAACACCTTTAGTAAACCTGACAGGGATTAAAAATACCAACCCCTCGGACACTATTAAGGTTAGTTCACACAAACACCAATGTGGAACATTTTATCAACATACAAAAACTATCAAATACGTGCCTGATGGGCATAAACTTCCGCTGGTTGAAACCCAAATGTGGTACATGTTATCAACATACAAAACTATCATATAGGTTAAGACTGCCTAGCCTCGAACTGACTGAAGAGCCCCTTCCCCTTCCAAACGCACCGCTTACTAAACATGGTCTAGCAGGCTGGTGTGTGGGAACATTCCCACCCTGAAATGCGGGTCTTAAAAGACCAGGCAGAAAACAAACATTCACTAAATGGCCCCACAATATGGTAGCAAAGCCATCCAGTCCTTAAAAATAATCTAAATCATGTTAGGCGAGAGTAGAAATTCCTCTCGGCTAAACACAAATACCTCCTAAACTAGCCATCAGGTGATTGGGCCGCCTATTCTTCATAGAGAGAGATAATCGAATAGGTACTCTACATCTTCCAACGGTCTGGTTGGTCTTGTGGCAACATCGTCCAGTCCAGAGGTTCCGAGACGGTGTCTCTGTAAACAGACATCTCGGTAAACAGACGTCAATGAGTAATGATCTCCGTACACGCGTAGAACCATGTGATAAATAAGTGAGCGAGCTCCTCTCCCTGGCGAGCCGTGTAGCTTTATAGTGGCTGTTCGAAGAGCATCATGAGAAAGAAAGAAGGGAACCATCCCTCTAGCTTGGGCCGGTGATGTCACCCATGTCACCCATGCCAACCATGGCTCTGACAGACGGACAGACCGCCCACCTCCATCAGTTGATTTGATAGCTTCAGCTAGTCAAGTGCAGTGTTCTGGCGAACCCATCCAATGGCGCTCTTCATGCTCCCCGAAGTATGAATATATATTATTACAAAACCATAATTATATATTCCTTTTTTTTTTAGCAGAGGTAATTTGCTACAAGAATGGGTAGTATTGGGCTGAGTTGATTAGCCAGTTACTAAAACAATATAAAGAATTGTTGGTTAATTTTCGCCACAGTACTTTTATTATTTTTCAAACTATCCTAGACTAGTTTCTACACTTTAGTTATAATATTTGGGTTCCAGAATAAGGCCCAGTATCTAGTAGCTACTAAGTTAGTGCAATAGTATGGGGAAGGGTTGATATTAAATGGAGTAATGAAACTAATAGGACATACATGATTTAACTTTGTTGGGCACTATTAAGGAAGGTATGACAATAAATGTGGATGTTTTGTTAGAGGTTAGTAAGAAAATAGTTTTAGGATGAACGCTGAATAGACCAAGTATATGATCTCTCAGACAACACAGATTGTGGTCGATTAGAGATTACTGCGAACAACATATCCTTTGATTGGGTTAATGATTTTAAATATTTAGGAACAATTTTAAATAGTAATAAAGATATTAGAGTGAAAATTAGGAAAAGAATACAGTCGGTAAGCTATTGATATTTCACCGGTTTTCAAGTAATGTAAAACATTAGAATATACAAAACAATAATTTTATCGGTTGTTCTCTTTGGGTGTGAAATGTGGTTTCTTACCTTACATGATAAAAATAAATTTAGTGTGTTCAAGAGCCAGAAACAAGGTGCTTAGGCAGATATTTGGTCTAAAAAGGGATGAAGATAAGAATGAAGGTTTCATAATGATGAGGTACATACCTTCTACTCATCACAATACATTGTTAGGATAATCAAGTCTCGTAGATTACATTGGGCAGGACATGCAGTGCAAATGGGAGATTCTAGAATCACCTTTGTGGTATTGACTGACAAACCCAATGGGAAGATTTAAAAACACATGGAAGGATAATATCAAAATATACATGAGATATATAGGCTGTAATGAGGTGAATTGGATAGAACTAGCTTAAGATAGGGATAGGGTGTAATGAGGTGGACTGGATAGAGCTAGCTCAAGATAGGGATGGGGTGTAATGAGGTGGACTGGATAGAACTAGCTCAAGATAGAGATAGGGTGTAATGAGGTGGACTGAATATAACTATCTCAAGTTTGGAATAGGGTGTAATTAGGTGGACTGGATAGAGCTAGCTCAAGGTAGGGATAAAGTGTAATGAGGTGGACTTAATAGAACGAGCTCAAGATGGGGATAGGGTGTAATGAGGTGGACTGGATAGAACTAGCTCAAGATTTTAGATGTTTGGCATAGATTAAGTATGTAATCTTTATTATCTAGGCCTATCTAGTAGCATTGTGATACTTTTATAGCTTCAAACTTACCCAAACTACTTTATCTGTTTACGTTGAATATTCTTGTCTTTTAAAAAGGCAGTCCTAAAGATAAAAAAAAACACGCAAATTTCTTGTTAGGTACTAAGTGTACGTCGATTTTTGTCAAGATCTATAAAGTATTTGAAAATTATTGAACGGTACACACATACACTTTCCTCATATCAGTTCCTTTTCCTATTAAACACAAAAGAATCTAAATTTTTATTTCAAACAAAATGACCCATTTAGATTTATCGCTGGTAAGCATATTTTTTTTTTCTTGCACCACAGGAAATAAATATATTAGTCAGTTATTTACCAGGCACTGAGCAGGAATATGGTAAACAAAGTCTCAGGTTGGTTACAGTTTCCAAGGGAATTATGTTAATGTTATTACTAAAATAAAGCTATAGGCCTATAAATAACGTTATAAAAGCTAATTACTCACTAAAATGTATTTTAACCCTCTAGTTTCTTGGTTTTCCTCTTTTAATCGAAACCAGAGAATATCGAATGATTGTTCAACAATAATCATCAAGCATGTTACACTTCCTTTTTTCCATAGTGGACCACCCACTATCTTTTTCACTGACTTCACCAAAGCTGTTGCCCGAGAAAAAATATCCAGATGGAACTACATACAAAAAGTGAAGCTTTAGCGACATATTGCAACCCATATTTTCACATACAACCAACATATCTTCAAACAGTTTCTTGTAGTTGTCACACCTGCGTCTACAAAGGAACTTTGAATCTACATCCCTGAAAACGTTCCACGACAATTTTTCACACGCTTTCAA
>CABEEJ010003285.1:0-24316 GCA_901482245.1 Timema douglasi
GAAACTCACTGTAAAACATTGTGTATTTTCTTTTATTATATTATTATGCCCGTGCGAAGCCGGGTTGGGCTGCTAGTAAGTTATATAATTTAACCTCATTAGCATAAAATATGTGTATTAGCCGTAAGGGGCGTAAGACGTAGTACACACCAAAAATATATCCTATTCACCCACAAATAAAAGTTACTGTAGGATTTTCTTTGGATTTAACCTTAGTCCTTAAGATCTGCAAACTTCCATCCTGACCACCATTATTTTTTATTATTTACTAATACTTTTTTTATATGCCTATTGGTGATTTAATACTTTCCCGCAATATCTGAATTGTTTGTTATTTTGTAATGATATCGTTTTAGACCCCTCTCATATATTCAAAAAGTCATGGATGAGGTGTATTTTTCTTTAAACAACTGTATGTAAAATTTCCATTTGATATTTCATCCGTGGAAAATCACGCGCTTTCAGAAATCATTTCAATACACTACTTTTTTAAACTTTCTTTCTTTAGAAAAAAACTCCGTTGTACTTGAAAACCAGGTGATGGATGAGTTGGCTGCCTTTACCCAATGGGAAGCTATTCTTTGCAACATCAAGCTGCCAGTAGTTCTCCCATTAGTTGGTTTTAACACTGAATACAAGGGGTCCAAGAAGCAAGGGGTAGGTCATATAATAAATAAATAATATGTGAATTTAAATCCACACCAAAATAACTAGTAATATCACACGAAACATATAAATTTTCAGACGGAAAATATAAATTTGAACTGCTCTAGCTTTGGCTCTCCACGTCAGTTCGTAAATGAACAATAACTGTATAACTTTAATATAAAATGTACAGTGCCGAAAGTCTAATCATCTAAATAAATTGTGTGCAACATTAAAAGTTTGTTCTTATTTCATAAGAATTGCATATAATCAGATCACATAACTGTGTACAAGTGCGTTGTAAGGCATGCACGGGTCTACATTATTAACATCCACATCAGCATAATAAATAAAAAAAACGGTATCACTATAATTGGCGCCCAATCGCGGGGCCGATATCATCATAATTTCAAAATGAAGTTTAATTATACCAACAAGGCTATCTGATTCGTACATAAACCTACAGTTTGGGCCGAATAATTTTAAAAAATATAAGGGAAAATGTTACATTATCATATTTTCAAAGACGTTTCACCGAAAGTGTTGACGTTCCATCATTAAGTTTAATCAGACATAACTTTCCTCACACAAATGCAGTCTTTTGTTGTTATAATTACAACAGAAAACTACCATTTATTTGAGAATTCTTTTTGTTGATTTGAAACACCAGAATCAGCATTCTCATGAGAAATATATGCGTGAGGAACATACAGGCTGAAGGTGCTCTAACCCCCCCACCCTATACCGCTCCCCGTCCCTCGAATGACCCATTTTATACCTACACACGTTGGAAAGTGGAATTGAAGAAGTGAGAGAAGTGAGAGAAGCTGTTCCGTCCTATTATTTAAACAAGGTGTTCATTTATTCTGTGACATTCGACCGAATTAGAGGTCTTCATTTTTAACTGAGTCTCTCTTTGTTTAGCTCGCAATGTTAGTCTAAACATAAAAACCTTAACACGGTTGGTGGATTTTAGTTCCATTATTAGCGATCAATATTAATTGTAATAGGAGTAGTAGCCTAGTAGTAGTAGTAGTAGTAGTAGTAGTAGTAGTAGTAGTAGTCGTTGTTGTTGTTGTTGTCGTACAAGGCTATTAATGGTTTAATACAAAGAGTGTAAGGAGGTATATTAGGAGAAGCTAAACCACATTAGTATGGACATGAGAAACATGGACAGTGACTGTAAGAGAGACTAGCAAAGTGGAAGCCATGAGAATGAAGTTTCTGAGGAGCATGTTAGCTGACACGAGGAGCAACAAGATTAGGAATGAAGCTATCCGGAAAATAGTAGGGGTACAGGTAGTACACGAGAGAATAGAGGAAGCAAGACTGAGATGGTATGGGCATGGAATGAGGATAGAAAAAGAAAGGATGCCGATGGAAATGTTGGAAATGAAGTATGTAAGAAAAAGACCACAGGGGGATGCCAATAAAGAGATCGAAGGAGCAGATAAAATAAAGTGTTCAAGTGAGAGGAATAAATGGAAGAAATTAAAGGAGGAAGAGTGATGAAAGGATAGAGGAATATGGAGGCAACTTACCAACTGGCCCGGCCATAGGCTGGAAACAGTTGATGATGATGATGATGATTATATGGAAAATAAAATACTGTGTACATGAAACCTTGACCACCTCGTCAGTAACAAACCTTTATCTGGTGAACTTAGCGCCTTGGACTGCGTGACTACCGGCGCAGATTACTGATGATAAGCAGTTACTATATGATACAAAAGGAAGGTTTTGAGGAGGAGGAATTTTTAAAATATGCACCAGAATTTCCCTTATGGTCGTTAGCTCATTTAAATAATCAAACATTAGTTGATGCTAACAGTGTTTATTATGCGTTTAAATTATTGTGAAACCACGTTTAGATACCCACATTATTAAAGTGATGTAAAATGTTACATCATTATAATTTTGAATAATTGAATGATCATCAATTTAACCATTTTAAATCGCCATAGATTTCCTGTTGTAATAGATAAACAAGTATCAAAGAGCTTTTTACACTATTTAATGAATGTTGTTTTTAATTTAAATTTCGATATGTGCCATTCATATCATATTGATATTTTTTATAATCGCAAAGTCATTTGTGTATACTTTTTTGAAAAACTATATAATTTCACTACTTGAAACAGCACAATGCTTTTTTTTCTTACTACCTGTTTTGGCTATAAACGTATTTACTAAATAGGCTAACTAATGGGTTAAGGATGAATAAGTTTGGATTTAGAGGCAGTGTGCCCACATTTTCTTGGTAGTAGATTGTAAAAACATTTAGGGAATACCATCCTACTGGGATTTTATCCCCCAAACTTCCCGTCCAGTCTCTTGTGAAAGTGACACCTTAGACCAGTGATGGCAGCACTCTGGCACGCGTGCCACTGGGTGCCACGCCGGTATGAAAAAATCAACATAAAATAAAACCTTTCCCAACGTGGTATAGTTTTTTGAAGCGAGTAAATAATATTTCGACAGCCATGTCATTGCCATATCATTAAATGTCACGTCTCATTGAACTTTATTTATAGTCAACTGTTTGGAAATAGTCTTGGCTGTTCTGTTGAAGACAACAAGTTATGATCCGAACATAACTAGCTTGACTAGCAACATCTTTCAAACTAATATGAAGAAGCTGATTATATAACACATATATCAGTTTACTTTCTTTTTATCACTCATGTACTACTTTCAATGTTTTTACTTTGAGTTATTGAAATTAATATTGTCTCAAACACTCACATAGACAATCTATTGAATTTTTAAAGTTTAAGCATTACTAAAATATTTACAATTTGATGAGTAATTCATTACATTTAATAATATCCAACAATTTTTTTAATACTCATTAGTAAACGCAAATAAGTGGTAGCATCCTAGTCTAGTTCCAAATTCAGTTAGTCGTTAAGTCGCACAGTGGTTGGAAAAGTTTCACCGTCCCTTATCTGACCATTCAACCAACGAAACGGAACGTAACTTGTTAATCACCAGGTTAATCTAGTCTCAAACCAATAATAGAATCAATCCTTTCTTATCTAATTCACCTTTAAAGGACCGGCAACATGAGTCCGCACCGGCGTGGACGAATCGTCGAGAGATCATTGCTCCGCAATTTTGCGGTGCGGACCGTGTGGCCACCTACCACCGGAAATAAATGTTCTGGAGCTTCCGAACTTTGTTTTCATGGTAAAACTAGGTATTTATTACACAGACGTCGCACGTGTGACGCTGTATTCATTGTTTCCAACATTACGTACAAGACAAACAATATTATATATAACTTATTGAACAACAAACATTCTTCTTATTAATTATTAGCTAACTTAAAACTTTATTCTTCGTAATTAGTAGCTAACTTAAAACTTTATTCTTTGTGATTAATAGGTAACTTAATTTTATGAAAATAGGTGAGAATCTATGCAAGTAAAAGTAAAAATACAAACTTACTTTGTAATAAAACTCATTCTATAACGAGTATAAAAATTGTTAGAAAATGCGGTGCGGTGCGGCTCGTGTAGCCACGTGCTAGAAAATGCAGTGCGGTGCGGCTCGTGTAGCCACGTGTTACAAAATGCGGTGCGGCTCATGTAGCCACGTGTTGGAAAATGCAGTGCGATGTGGCTCGTGTAACCACGTGTTAGAAAATGTGGTGAGGTGCGGCTCGTGTAGACACGTGCTAGAAAATGCAGTGCAGCTCGTGTAGACACGTGTTGGAAAATGCAGTGCGGTGCGGCTCATGTAACCACGTGTTAGAAAATGCGGTGCGGTGCGGCTCGTGTAGCCACGTGCTAGAAAATGAACGTGTTAGAAAATGTGGTGCGGTGCGGCTCATGTAGCCACGTGTTATAAAATGCAGTGCAGCTCGTGTAGACACGTGTTGGAAAATGCAGTGCGGTGCGGCTCATGTAACCACGTGTTAGAAAATGTGGTGTGGTGCGGCTCGTGTAGCCACGTGCTAGAAAATGCAGTGCGGTGCGGCTCATGTAGCCACGTGTTAGAAAATGCAGTGCAGCTCGTGTAGACACGTGTTGGAAAATGCAGTGCGATGTTGCTCGTGTAACCACGTGTTAGAAAATGTGGTGCGATGTGGCTCGTGTAACCACGTGTTAGAAAATGCGTTGCGGGTCGGCTCCGTCCATACCTTTAACATGTTAAAGTAATCAATATGACAGAGTGCTAAAAAGAACTTTCACGTGCTCAGCAGTCAAGTAATGTTATCTGCAGGCATTATTTTTGATTGACACTATTAACTGTATCTATAAAAAAACAATAATTATAATTTAATAATATGTTATCAATGTTAAGGGCAAGAAATCTATGTTAGTATTTTTTAAAGGTGCTCCAAATGTCAATTCGTAAGGAAATCGATGTATTTACTCAAGCCGCATGTATGAATATGGCAGTCTTCTTTAAAAATGATTAGGACAACACTCGAGGTCTTCTTGCTTAATGGGACAATACTCAATCCCATCTCGGCTGTAATGTAAAAAGTTGTTTGAGACCAAGTGGGAACCAACCGAGAAGTTGAAAACCAATTTGTTAAAGAAAAGCGAGTAAACTAGAGAGAGAAAGAGAGAAAGAAAGTTTTGGGCCTTGTTGTGTTTGGTGGTCGGTAAAGTAGGAAGAACGGTTACCGACAGTTAGAACGGATGAACGAACAAAAGAGCTCTCGCGATTTTAGCGCCATTCCCAGGGAGACTATGAGTTTAAATGTACGCCTTTCCTCTCAACTTTTTATCCATTTTCTCTCTCAGGAAAGTTCTCATTCATATCTAAGTGTTTCTTGTATCTAACACCGCTAGAGCACTTTTAGGAATAGAGGCGTCTTCAGTAACAGAGGACTTTTTCTTTTGCAATTAAAGAAGTTATTAAACAGATATAAAGTTGTTTTTACTTTTAAGTTGAGCTATAACTGAATTGAAAGAGTTGTTTTTTGGTATCTGTTTTTGTCTTGTTAATTGTTTTTGTAAAAGAAGAAATTAAGAGGGCCGCCTTGGTAACTGAAAAAATACTGTGCGGTCGTTCAGTTATGACGTGAGATTTAATTCTATGATGCGTTAGTATTCAAAAATATGGTTCCCGTCAAAATAAATTTGAGATATTCCAGCAGGGCTCTTTATCCTTAACAACCCTATAATTTGAGTTAAATAAATAGGGGAAAAAATGCGTAAATTTGATAACAGCTCATTTTCAACGTATTTATAACATGTTTTCTGAGCTATGAGACTATGCTTAATGAAAAGGGGTTATAGATATAACATTCCTCTAACAAATAAAGTATTTTTTTAGGTACAACATACATTTTAAGATAGTTGAGAACTAGCAGCGATCTTGCTACTTGACCTTGAAATAAGAAGTTGTGTAGTTTTCTTTCCTCTCGTATTGGAATGACAAAGCGTGGTTGTAGGTGAAGTATGAAAGGGAGTATAAGCTTGGATAAAATCAAACATTTGTTCCAAAAACTTGTAGACTGACAACGATTGATACTTTCTCGCTGACTGAGGTGGCCAAATTAATACAATTTGTATTAACGAGCTGTGCCCAGACGAAAAATCTCCAAGGTAAGCTTGCCTGCTTGTCACAGAACACATTTTTTTTTTTTTTGCAAGTCTACAGCTTAAAACAATTTTTAGAGGCCTGAACCACTGGTTTATCACGTCAATAATTCTCTCTCGATACCGTCTACACTTTCGCCGACTATCTTAAATTATAATTATATTGACTGAGGCTTTGTTATTGACACTTTCTATACTATAATATATTAATCTTCGAATACTTTTATAGTAAAATTAAACTTGGTTTGGTAGAACTACATAGGCTGCAGTCATAAAAAATTATAATCTTTTATTTGTTTCTTCATTCATATTTTTATGAAAATAATTTAGTAATAACTGAAGGAATAACTGTCAAAAAAAAAAATCCCTACAAGCTTTGAACAGAATATTCCGTTTACACTAAGAGGTATGTCCAGCTTTCATTTTTCAAAACACATAAGGTGTAAATTATTTGAAAAATGACAGCTGCACATGGGAATTGAACCTGGGGTGCCACTAAGCCAGAGTTCCCTGGATCAATTTCCATGTTAAGGTATCATTTTTTAACAAATTTAAATTAATATTGGAATAATGCAAGGTAGAATTGTCACCTTGTCTGAGTATCCTTTCGGACTATTCACATATTTACACTTATGTAGTAGGGATAAGAAAGATAGAATACACATCTACTTAGAGTAAAAGTGGAGAGATTAGTTATGAGCGGAAAAGTTCTCACCACACCGAGCAGGGACTCGAGCTCCGACCCTTACTGTAAAACCAGACTAGACAAGACTTACGTCATTGTCCACAGGCCAAGTGGTTTGGATGGTAAAACCCCAACTCTCAAGTAATGACTGGTTTGTTACTGTTATTTAATAATCTCCTGTGAATGGATCTCATCAGTTTGGATTGTGACGTCATCCGAGCAGTGGCTCCATTCTCTCGTGAGTGGTGTCCAACAGGCT
Organism: Timema douglasi; assembly: GCA_901482245.1. Classification (NCBI taxonomy): domain Eukaryota; kingdom Metazoa; phylum Arthropoda; class Insecta; order Phasmatodea; family Timematidae; genus Timema; species Timema douglasi. The sequence goes on from CABEEJ010003285.1 coordinate 7,148, forward strand.
CCACTGCATAATGGATAGTGATGGGAACTATCGAATAATTTGATAGTAATAGACTATCAACCTATTTTATTGTTTAGAAATAATTCTAATGAAAAATATTCACGGTAATTCGCGTTGATGCTAATCGATACTTCTGGGGAGCACTCCCGTGCTCTTCTCTGCTGATCGATAGTCGGTCTTACGAATTCGTATTGATTCATTGCTCTTAAGGTTCTTACTATAAATCAGTCCTAAAATAAACTTTAATGACATTAACATACCATTTTCACTGACCAAACCGTGACATTTAAATTAAATCTGGTCTGTTTGGGACAAAGGAGATAAACCAGGTTGTGATTTCGTTGTCCTCATGGTGCCAGTGTATTACTGAAACGGTTATTGGTTAGAAATTATTAGGAATATATAATTATTTTGTTCATAAAGTCATAGGTATTGTAGCCTATATAGTTATGATATTTAGATATTTTAGTAACCTATTCATCACATTAAATATAATATACTCATATATATTATAAAGTCACAATTAGTACCATATATCCAAATGTCTCATCGACTACTTATGTGTAAAAGAGAGAAATAAGTACCCGAAAGTTTCTTTCTTTCTCACGCATAGGCTTGCAGATGATAGCACGAAAATTTCAGCCACATAATGTCCAGCCATTCATATTATATAAAGATCACTGGTGTTTCCAAATTGAATGGTATAATTTCTTTAGTTATCAAATTTTCATAATTTTATGTGGCTACTAAATGCTTTTAATAACCTGTTAGTAATTATATTTTTAAAACATATCTAACATAGCGACAACACATCGATGCTATTCGAGTATAGGAATAAGTTAGAGTGAATAATACACAATGTATAATTTGGAATATTTTATTCATAAAGCAGGAAATATTATTAATTTATCTTGTGTTTCTTTAAGTTTGTTTGCATTCCACGGCACAAGCAAGAAGCAATTATATTGATAATAGACCTTTTATTTAATCTATTATTTAGCACCGCGTCTTACTACCCCTTCGGGTTATACGCTTAACTACTAATTACATTAATGGATAAGGAATTGGGAAGGTTGAATTTAAGGGAAACTGAACATGCATTTGCTTGGAGAGAGAGTGGAAAACCACGTAGGAAAAACCACCTCCAGTTCACCCGAGTGATATTCGAAACTCGATCTCCCCGTCCTCGGCAGTCTGGCTCAACACGTAACTATCATGTTAGCCAACTATGCCACCAAGGCGGGTCATAATAGACCTTGTTGTTTTGAAAAGTCAGCTTTGTAACCCCTATATATTATGACGCTCGCAAGGGTGAATCGATCAGCAGCTGAGAACAAATATATAAATATATCATTTCATTCGAATACACTGCTTTTGGTGACTATCGAATTGAATGGACATTCGATAGTTTGGAAACAATAGTTCTCATCACTAAAAATAACCATCCCCCTGTGTAGTGGTCAGTGCACCTGGCTGCAATTCTAGGGGTCCCGGTTTCATTCCTGGCCTGGTATATTGGAGGATTTTTTTTTGTGGGGGGAGGGTTTCGGAATAAGCGGTACTTTAATGGTCAACATAGTAGGGTTGATTAGGCTTAAGTGTTTCTACTGGTTCCACACTCTCATAATCACTAACCTCATCTCATCTCATCGAGGCATGAAAAGTGCCTCCACGGGAAGGTGGGAAGGCTGTTCGATTAGTACATTCAGGAGTTCCTAGAGCCACAATACACTAGTACTGGTCAACCTTTCCACTTCTGAGCTACAACTGATGTAGCACGGATATACTGAGTTTTGTGTTGGTAGGGATTGTCCCTAGTATGATAAGAAGGGGGAGGGCGGATCGACCAACCAGGCTCTCATCTGGGAGACAGGGAGGACCGTTACATGGCTTCCCTTCTCGTCCCTGTGTCACAAAATAATACTGTTCACTGGTAAAACTAGAGTTTATTCAAATACTTTCACCACACACTCATTCTAATGCTTCGAATGTGTAGTCCGACTTTTATAAAAAAAAGGGGCCTTTCAGAAAATGCAAAGATTCTTACGGCTTGAATTTTACAGGTATAGACAATATCTTACAAAAGTGACATCTAAAGATCACTTGACGTGAAAGTAGATCCAATAACTTTTCTAGCTGTTACTAGTCCTTTTCTATGAAAATTGGACTTCAGCTTAAAAAATTGTTCGAAAAACTTATGTCTAAAACGAGCTTTAATTTTTAAAAAATTTGTTTTTATTTTCACTCTTTAATGCCTTCATCAGAAACTTAAAATAGCTCACCGTAACAATTGGTGACGTTATGTCCGCGGCCATTGGGACCTGGGACCGATACATATATACAAGCATGGCTATGGTTAGGTGACTATGTTTTGTAAATTAAGTTAGGCTATGTTGCATCTTAACTCGACGCACCCAAGCACACTGAACCCTATTAGACTTAAACACCAATATACAAAATAAAAAAGAGGGAAGAAAACGAGGAGTTCATCCGATGAGGCCTCTAATCTACCTACTGATGAAACTTTCACTCTTCCAATGGCAAGCATAAAGGCCTACTCTACTATTTGCGCCTGGATAGTATTAATTAGCATTTGGAAATGATTACCTTTTACTTGCTTCCTATTCTAGATAGACTATACTCCCACAGACCTTTTTAATCTGCATCCTAGCGGGAAGACTCGTACAGGGCATTTTCGTAAATAAACAAAATAGCCCTGAGCTGTGGACATTTAAAAAATAACGTTTACAAAAAAAACTTTTAAATAAAACTAGAAATGTTGTGACGATGTATGACTATTTTTAGAATTGTTTTAAAGTGCGTGGTTTTTGTTCCAATGTTATATCTTTGAAACACGCTGAATAAAAACGTAACTAGGAATACGTTAACATGTGAAATCCATCTATACTTTCCATGGCGTCATAGGTAGGCAACGTCCTTAGTAACTGGACTCGTATCCTCTTAGACAAATGATGAAAACCCACAATGGGGAGGACCAAAACAGTGACCTTCCACACCAGTTTCAGGGGTACGTCTAGCCCTTTCAGTCAAAATCAATAGAAACACCTAATTGCTTAAGCTCATTTTTTTTGTTTGTTTTAAGATGTTAGCGCGAAGACGATTCATTAAAAGTGAGATAGACAAACTTGGTAGGATTTTATTAAACAATCTCATCTAGATTTGTAGACGTCTAATCACAAAACGGCGAGTGCGTATTGTGATGGTGACTGACTGGTTTCATAACAGGATTCCAACTAACTTGTTTCTGCTCTGAGCTCTTAACCTTTGACATCAACAGCACTAATGAAGTTTGTAGCCTTCTCTTCGAACCTAACCCTTCACAAACTTTTTCAAACAAGGCAAGCCATAAAATTGCATTACCCTTGCTGAAATACTACTGATTTTATTGTTTTTAGTACCACGTCTTACTACCCGTTCGGGCTTTATGCCTATGTGGCCTAATAATTACGTTTATGTGCTAGGGATGAGAAATGTTGAATTTACAGGAAGTGTACAAGCATTTTCATGGAGGTAGAGTAGAAAGCCATTTATGAAAACAACCCTTAAGATAAGCGCCCACTATCCCGCAATGGACGGACCGCACGCATCGTACGAATCAAATATATTTAGTGTACTGCGTCCACTGCATTCGGATCATTCGGATTTCCGAAGGAGGCGGCCCTCAACATGTATCCGTCAGTTCTATCGTGTCGCCTTCTGTTTGTCTTAATATCTATAATGACATCACTGGAACTGGTGGTCGTTCGTTAGGATGTCGACTACTAGGGACAAATACTCTAGCTGCACCCCACAAAGCTATCATAAATCCAACAGATGGCGCTGTTGTAATTAACCTGATTTGACTTCTAAGTACTATTTTTCTGATCAAAAATATGTTTTTAATTTTATTTAAATATTTTTTCATTTGATTTTGAGCTTATCACAGGTATTTTGACAAAAATAATAAGTTCTAGATTCGATTCTTGAGCACACTTAAATTAACTTTAAAAACATCACCCAGACGTTGGAGTTTTACTGCTTAGCTAGTGATGTGAGGGGGAAATAATATCTCGATTACACGAGGTAGTTCGCGAACTGGTGGAGGACTAAACTGAAATATGTCACGAACTACTGAACTACAGGCTGTATTTATATCCGTCGCGAACGATGAATATCGCGAACGACTGAACTACAAGAAGTAGTTCGCAAAATATTGATCTTGGTTAATTAACTTATCGTTTCAGTTATTAAATCACTTTGAACTGTTCCCAATAGTTAACTGTACTTCCCACATCTAAAAAAATAGAGAGATACAGGTGAGAGTTCCGAATGGTGGGGAGGGTGTTTAATAATAAATCCAGATGACGTCATCCGCACGCAATGCACGGATTGGATATTAATCCGTCTCCCGGAATTAATATCGGTATTGCTGATTTCCGATGCGTACGATGCGGATAGGTGAACGCATTCTCATTTAAAATATCGTAAATAATTCCAAACTCCGATTCGTGCGGTCAGTCCGATGTGAGCTAGTGAACGCTTAACCTTTGGTGCACCCATCCAGGATTGGAAGCCCGATACCCCTGTCATCAGCAGGCCAGTATATTGCGAGAATGGCCCTTCAGACTATATAACCATGGAAATGGATGCTATTACTTTTATCGCTAGTAAAATCTTCTCCTATTTTATGTGCTCGTACCCTCCATTGTTAGTATTGGCTCTAATCAAAGCAAGCTAGTTAACCTGTAAACCAATTTTCATTGAAGTGGCCTAATCTGACATCTGCTTTTAACGTGTTCATACGTCAAGCCATGTTATATGTAGCTGTCGATAAATACTATCAATACATTAATCAATTCACCCCCCGTATTGATTGATTACGACACAGAGGACGTTCCTTTTGACCTAGAGTCACGTTGCCGGTCCTCAAGGAAGGGTCAACAATTCCGGGGGCACGATCTCTCCTTTAAAAACGAATTGTGCCAATTCTTTGTCTGTGGCCAAGGGCTACACTTTCAGTTAAAAAATTAGCGTAGCCCAGTGGGTGGGTTGAATCTTTTTGCAGATCACTTTATCACAATAATTTTTTTTATGCTACGGCAATAAACAACAAACAAACATTTTACTTCCTGTTGCTGTACCAGTAGAAGGTGAGAAAATAAAGGGCGAAATGTCTTACTCTGTGAGCGAGAGAGCTATATGCATTTTGGAGAGATTATTAATATCTATACTACGGTACACCATTCGAGCTATCCGATTATTCACACACATAGAGTACGAATGAGGAGGGTATAGTTTTAGAAGGAAATGTACCCACACGAGCGTGAAAGGAAGGTGTGAAGCTATTAGAGAAAATAACAACCTGGAATACACGATTAAGATAGGAACCTTGAGCTCCCTTTAACAAGTTAACCTGACTAGAGCGACGTTTTATTCCCCATGCCCAATGATGCAGGTTAGTTTAAGAGTGTTCAAAAAAGTTTTAAATTGATTTTAATTTATTTTGTTGGATACCATTTGTATTATATTTATTACCAAACTTTTATGTTCTAAGAATTGAACGTTATTTTGGATCTTATTTAACATTTTCATTTTATAAAAACAATGTTGACGTATTAAATTAAGTTTTTTTTAGATATTACAATTTTTTTTTACATCTATTACAGTTTCCAACCTGTGTCAGTTTTTTAAATTCAAGACATATTAATTTCCCCCCACCGGATTGCTAGGCCTGTCGCAGCTTCATATGCCTTATGATCTAACATAAAACTAGGAAAATCTCGACATCCAGTCCCCGGCCGTTAATTTATCAATGTCAAAGGGTAAACCCACATTTCACCAACTATACTTTTTTCTACATCCCAGAAACGAACCCGAGCCCCTTAGCTCAGTAGGAAGACATGCTACCGACTGAGTTAAGGTGCCGGATAGGTATTAAAAATAAATAATTAAAATTCAGGAAAATATTGGTAGTATGTTTTATATGGTAGTAAACATAGAGAAGTTGCCTATTTTGATCAATCTAGTACAAAAAGTTTTCGGACTAAAACAAAATGTTAAAAATAGCTCCAACTGTGCGTTACTCCTTTTAGTCGCTTATAACTGGTACTTGGGCTAGAGCTGCAATCTTTATCATACCAACATCCAGGTTAATTGCTTCTGTAGGTAAACTCACTCAAGATTAGGGTTTCGGGGGTTTGCCAGTCTTGATCACACAAGAAGCCCTAAAATGACCCGACCTCATCTTAAATTTACTTTGAACGCGCAATCTGACCTATGGCATCTTGCGCTGAAACTTTGGACGAGGCAGAGTAGAAAGTGGGCAGTGGGAGAAGGGCATAGCTCACAACAACCCAAGGGCTCACTTATTGAAGCACTGAAACGCTTTACAATCATCTAAAAAAACGCGTTGATTTTTTTCTTATCACCGTGTCCTACTATCTGTTTAGGCTAAACGCATATATGGCAACTACTCTAATGGGGTAAGGATAACGAAGGGAGAATTTTAGGAGTAATCTACCTGGATTTGCGTGGAAGTAGAGTGGTAAATCATATAGATCAAACCACCCTCAGTAAACTCGACCGGGATTCAAACCCTGATCTCAAAGTCATCAGCAGGCCAGTATAACACAAGAGTTATGCGTGTAATCTCTATGTTAATAGCTTTTAAAACAATTGATGAAAATACACGTCGTGTGACCAGAGCCTACCTGAATTTAAAAGGTGAGAGTTAATCCCTTATCACAGTTGGGCTACGATTTGCTTCCCAATTGATTAACTGTAAGACACAACAAAATGATAAGATAATCCAACCTAACTTAAACAAGCCTAACCTAATATAAAGCAAAACGTTTGGTGGGCCCAAATTCATCTTTACTCACAGGTCTATAATATGTTAAAGTCAGTGAACGCAGCCCAACTAGGCTATTCGGATAATCCTCCTAGTCGATGTTGGTGACCGTGGCCCAATCAAGCTACGACGATAATCCTCCTAGTTGGTGTGGGTGACCGTGGCCCAACCAAGCTACGACAATAATCCTCCTAGTTGGTGTGGGTGATCGCAGCCCAACCAAGCTACAACGATAATCCTCCTAGTTGATGTGGGTGACCGTGGCCCAACCAAGCTACGACGATAATCCTCCTAGTTGGTGTGGGTGATCGCAGCCCAACCAAGCTACAACGATAATCCTCCTAGTTGATGTGGGTGACCGTGGCCCAACCAAGCTACGACGATAATCCTCCTAGTTGGTGTGGGTGATCGCAGCCCAACCAAGCTACAACGATAATCCTCCTAGTTGATGTGGGTGACCGTGGCCCAACCAAGCTACGACGATAATCCTCCTAGTTGGTGTGGGTGATCGCAGCCCAACCAAGCTACAACGATAATCCTCCTAGTTGATGTGGGTGACCGTGGCCCAACCAAGCTACGACGATAATCCTCCTAGTTGGTGTGGGTGACCGTGGCCCAACCAATCTACGACGATAATCCTCCTAGTTGGTGTGGGTGACCGTGGCCCAACCAAGCTACAACGATAATCCTCCTAGTTGGTGTGGGTGACCGTGGCCCAACCAAGCTACGACGATAATCCTCCTGGTCAGTGATAGTAACTCAATTAAGCTATAAACCTTTGCGACAAGCAGCCCCATATCCCAACTGTTATGCGCCGCTATAAATAGCCTCCATACAAGTGAAACTGGGACTTGGAACTCTTTCCTGCTTGCTCACACTTGGCCCAAGAACATGTTTCTTAACGCGCGGCATTATTTGAGCTTACGACCAGAATATATATTACCACTGAGAGCTTTCTAACTATTCTGTATTTAACTAATTGTGACGAATGCAGCTGTATTTCAAGATTTATGAAGGGGTCATTTAATCATACTTACTCATTTGGAAACCAGTTTGGCCCATGACCAGTTTATAAAACACATGATTACCCTTAAAGGATTACATTTAAAGTTTTACAGTTTTAAAAGAATTCATGAACGTTGAAACTAGCTCGTTTTCACTGACCCTTTACACCAAATTTAACTCATCTGAGATGGCAAGAGAAAATATATCCAGCCTTCCTCAAACAATTGAAGTTCTATTTACTATGTTCACAACATAGAAGGCAAGATAAGTGAACATGGTTCTAATGTTTTGAAGCTTCAGAACCAGCATTTCCAGAAATATTGAGGTTGGGGATCTGTGCCTTCAAGAATGCGGTGCCCTTTACAAGTGGAGCTTCCTCAAGAGACCGTTGTGCGCTAGTAAATATAAGCTCCGAGTGCTCAACAGCCACGTGTATTTCCATATTTATGTTTCCTCTCAATTTCCCTGGGATATCAATTAGCCGAGATAATTGAAACTGGTAATATGATGGTTTAACTATACATGACAATCCATATATCCATTTACAAGCTGGCAAGCATTAACGTAGAGAAATTAGCAATACATTTTGCAATCACAAAGCATTTTCATTTTCTAATATTGAGGTTCACCTTTCCGGAACATTGTCCAGGGCTGGCCATAAAGAGCGGAAGGTGCTCGGTCTTTTAAATACATTTTTTAGCCCCACGCCTTCCCACCCATTCAGGTTATCCGCATATGTACTAATTGCGCTAGTGAGTTCGGGATGAGGAATGTTGGAATTTTTGAATAAATGTATCCGCATTTGAATGAAGGTTTAGCTGAATACCGTTTTAAAAAACCACCCTTAGTACACCCAATCTCCCTGTCATTGGCAGTCTAGTCCAATACGAGAGGGATGCCCTAGACCATGCTGCCACTGAAGCATTTCTCGTTTATATTGTGCTGTTTACACGATTAGGACTCTTGTATTTTTAAATTTAACTGTTTACATTATTAGGGCTCTTGTATTTTTAAATTTAACTCCTTTTATAATTAGGGCTATTGTTTTATATATTGCAGGGCTTACACGATCAAGGACTCTTATATTTCTAGATTGCACTGTTTAAACGATTAGTGGCTCTTGTATTTTGAAATTTAAACATTTGTGAGCACTTGTATTTTTTAGTTTGCATTACTACGCATTAAGGACTTCTGTTAATCTTATAACTCACTGCTTACAGCCCACACAGCTACATAGCTTAGGCCCATTATGATTTGGGGCTTTGAGTTTAAATTCTACTCTAGCTACAAATGGAAGTGTATGGGTAAATAAAAAACATATTAAAAAAATGTATGCACACAACAAAGATAAAATAAGATACTTCACTTTTGTTTAATTTAGCACAGAATTCCTAGGAGTTAAAGATATTCGGTAAAGTGTTAAAAGCTTTCAAATTTATTAAACATAATTCATCTTACATATTTGAAAGATAATCACTTTTGATTGATGCTTTCGTTTTGAATATCCACGTGGCTATGTGGCTAGCTTGATCGGCCACATGCACTATAAACCTGGTTAAAATCCGTACAGTGATGACAAATATAGCTACTATTTGATAACGGGTCCTGGTATAAAATTAAGTAATATATAGGTGCTAAGGTGGACTATGTAATATTAGGAATTTGATTAAGATAGTTTGTAAGTCATGTTCTTAGCTAAATGCACGCGGTCCTCTCACAAATTAATATGGGTACTTCTTTACTTGATAAAATTGTAATTTTAACTTTGTAAAATTTTAATCAAAAAAAGATTAATTTCCTTCGCAGATTTATCTCTCTCTTTTAATTGATAGCTATATTTTAATTTTCACTTGGTCCTTTTCAAAAGTCTCTGCGCTTGAACAAGTTTTACCAACGTATTCTTATAATGGCAAATTTGTGACACTCTGCAGTTATTATTATTATTATTATTATTATTACAATTATTATTATTACAACTATTATTATTATTATTATTATTATTATTATTATTATTATTACTGACTATAGGGTCTAGTTATTACATACAAATGTATAGACCCCAAGGTCGCAATCCGATATATTTATCTAATGAGCTCATGAGGAAGAATGTTAGGATATGAGCATCATTCTAGCTTTTATTATTTAAAAAAATACTCTTTTAAAAGATTATTTCATTAGAAACTTTTGTAAACTCAAAAAATCATACAAAAAAAGGGGGAAAATATCATAAACTTGTTCTCAAAAACTATTATAATTAGTACAATTTTTGTATCAATATTCAAATTGTTTTAAAAGTTATGCTTTAGTGTTGTTCTTTCAACCTAAAATCCAAACTATTCTCTTAGTTCAAAATATATGCTAATAATAAATTACTGATATCGATGATACTTTGTGAAGTTTTCTGTTTAATAAAATGTAAAATAAAGTGTATATTTTTTCAGAAATGATGGTTAAGCATGCTAAAAATTATACAATTTCCTGAAATTACCTTTATTATGGAATAACTAATTTAAGTTGTCAATCTATAGATAATATAATTAATTAATTATCCCTACATTCCTTCTTGAATCATTTTTATTATTTTAAAATGAGAGTATTTACTATCAACAAATCATAGTTTTTTTAATCTAAAAGCTAATTACTACACTTAAAGTTTTAAAACGTATTAAACTTATGTAACAACAAGTATAACCTTCCTTCTGCCGGGTGCAAAATGAAACCCCCCTTGCCCCTCATACATTCCCCGTCAATGAATTTCGTGTACTCTCTAGACTTCCATCTGCCGCTGCACTCAGCATCATGTCTTTCTGCCGCGTGCTAGTCATAAAAGCAATATATAAGTTTTTTGTGTGTGGAATTCTTACAACCCGCTCTTTGCTTTAAATAACTACAGGCTGTTTGCAAAATATAGACACTAGTATTGATGGTGGTAGTGTAGTTACAATCAAACTTGGTTAAAACGAGCACCAGGCGGCGGACAAAATATCCTCGCTATAATCACTACTTGCTATATCCGTGATGTATTTAATATACCTACATACTTTTTGATTTCTTAATAAATTGTTTGAAAGATAGATTCAAAAACAGAATAAATATTAGAGAGAGAAAGATAACATAATATTATATAATTATATAGCTTCATATTAAACACAATGTAGCTGTTTGTAATTATAAAACATACATTTAATACTAAACACAATTTATTTATCCGTAATTTAAAACAAAACCAAATGATAATAAACATTATTTCAATTAGTATTTTTATTTATTAAGTTTAAAACTTATGTTTCAAAGATATAGCTTGGAATTTTTGTTTTGATTTTTAATTTGCCATGTTTCTGACGGAAGGGTTTGTTTATAGCTGATTTTACAATTTCAGTGGTGGCATTAAAAAAATATATCACTCAATAAAGAAGCTTTCAACTTGATAATCTAAATGCGATGAACATCCAACTCAGTATAAAGTCCTTTACAAAAATAATGTTACCGTCTTCCTGCCATTCTTTGTAATCCTCCTGAGAGTCACGCAACCTTTGCAGCGCCTCTGTTATGCAGGAAGTATGCCCGCCAGTGAACTGCTGTACCTCGACACATCTTATGACTGACTACTTCTCTACGAATGGATAATCGTGCTGCGTTAATCCCACACTTCAGTTGGGCCACAAGCTCCTCCTTGGGAATTCGGCTAAGCCAAGAATCAAACCCGGGATCCTTAGCTTAGGATGGTTGAAAATTGTTCTCTCTAGCCGAACGAAAGACAGCAAGTGATGGGTAGTAAGACACAACCAAATTCCAAGCTACCTGCCTCGGTGGCGTAGCTAGCTAATGCACTGGTCATGTTGAGCTAGACGGCTGAGGACGGGAAGATCGAGGTTCTAATCTCGGTCGGGTGAACTGGGGGTGGTTTTTCCAAGTTGGTTTTCCCCTTTCCCTTCATGTAAATTCGGGCTCACTTCTTCTGAATTCAACTTTCCCAATTCCTAATCCATTATCGTAATTAGTACTTAAGCGTATAACCTGAACGGGTAGTAAGACGTGGTGCTAAATAATAATAATAATAAAGACTCTAAGCTAACCCAACTTAACTAGCCTAACTTAACCTACCATAAAATAATCTAACATAACCCAACCTATGGCACAACATGAGCATAGCCTAACTTAACCTAATATAATGTAAAAATGATTGGTGGGGCCGAATTCGTATCCCGCGTAGGTATATTACATTTTATAATCCTCCTGGCCAGTGAACACGGCCCAACTAAGCTCTGACGCTTTGGGACAAGAGGTCCGTGGCCCAGCTGTCTATAATACGTCGTGTGCATCTTAGTAGCTTTGTTTTACTCGTTGCCTTAATTAATAATAGAATATTCTGAATATAATATAACGTATTTTTTCTAGTACGTTCTTTTTCATTATCAATAATATTTACTGAATTTGATGAAACATTTTTCATTTTATCAAACGTTGTTTTGTACTTCACTTATTATTTGCATGATATTGTTATTATTCTTTCTAGAGCATTTCATTGAGATAAAATATAACTAAATTCATAGAAATGACCTTTTAGCGCATAAGTAAATAAATTATGAGAAACCAAAATTAACAGAGACCACTATATTATATTAGTCATACAACTATACAAATTGAAACCATCGGTCAAAAGTGCTTACTACGCATATCTTGGCCTATGACTACATGAAAGTAGTTTTAGTGACATATTAAAATATCAAAGTTGATCCTACTTAGGAGTAATGATTTTTATAATTCACGCAACGTATTACCCTGTGTTTGAGCTATCTATTTATTTTCGTTAATGGTGTAGGGATACATAAAGTAAAATTTAGGGAAAATAGGGAAACACTTTAGGAAAAATTATTCTCAATGCATCCGACTTGGATTCAAGCCCCATCTCACCATCACCAGTACCGTACTCTAGTCTAACGTGAGAGTGACGCATTAGACCATTTGACCACCGATGTGCATAGGAGTAATGCTGTTAGTATAGTATTGTCTCTCTCTTAAAATTTTATAGGCCTATATATTACTAGGAGCGTATTTAGTTGTTTTTTTAACACCGCATATTAATACCCATCCGATTAACACGCATATGTACTAATTACACTAATGAGTTAAAGATTATGAAGGGTTAGTTGAGAGCAAGTGCATTCAAATTTGCGTGGAAGGAGAATGGAAAACAGTTGAGGGAAAACCACCTTCATTGCGCCCGACCTGGGATCGAACCCCGATCTCCCCGTCTTCAGCAGTCTAGTATAACACGGGAGTAGCGTGTTAAACCACGCAGCCACCGAAGCGGGTTTGTGTTTAGTTCAAATGAAGAAATTAATACTTGGTTGTAAAATTTATCAAAGTCTTGGTGGCGAGTTAAAATGGCTAGGAAATGGATTTCTTTTTGAAAATAAAACTCGATTTGAAGACCAGTGTGTGTACAATACTTTGACCTAGTTACTATTTCAAATGTTTGAATAAAGAATTTTATCTGAAAAGGGGACTGCTGTCACAAATGACAGGTATTCAAAGAACTTTCCTTTAGAACTCAGTAATTTTTAACTTTTGTTTGAAGAATATTTGAGGGCTCTACAAAATAGCAAGAGAATTAAAGATATTTTAAAATGATCAAACTCACGTGGATGATCATAAAGATAAGGTAATCAGTCTCCTATAACCTAATTTGTTCACAATGAGAATGTCAAAATTTGAATCTCTTGCAGGTTTAATTAGTTGTATTTTCCTACATGGTTTCTCCACTTGCCACAAAGCAAATGTGAGTGCAGTTCCTTTTACATCTTATGATTACTGTCCCTACCCTATTGGTACAAAGATAACCGCATAAAGTAGCGCATCGCACTCAGCTCAGAAAATATTCCTTACTATAGTTTATTTTCCATTTTAATACAAAATAATATAGAAATTACCTAATTTAAGGTATTAAATTATCCTTATTTTATTAATTGAAACCAAAACTCATAGGTATATCATTTAATTTTTAATGATAATAATTAATAAATAATTCCAACTAAGGAAGATTTATGATCCCTAGTTAAACTCTTAAACTTGAATATCTTAATCTTAAAAACTTAAAATATTTTCACTATAAAAATAATGTTTCTGTAGGTTTAATTAAATAAGATTTGACCCGGCATAAGCAGGTGAACGTCAGCTTAAGAAATGTAGATAGCGCGGCTGGTTAGTAGGAAGTGTAATAACCACAGAATTGGTCAATATTAAACAAGTTTGAGATAAAGACAATGTTTATTTAACCATCACCAACTTATTTTGAATTCGGACTGGTAGCCAACTATTAGACAAGAGTTTAATTATTTAAAACTGGCTTCGTTAGGTGTGCGCTGGCGTGCTACCTTCTTCCACGACAGACCAGGAGTGATGATAGCACAGTTTGCTGTACCATCCACCCTCCAGGAAAGTGCTGGTGAAAATCGTTATATCACCTCCTCGTCCTATTTTCTTAGATAAGATAGATTACTGGCTTACAGTTAGTGCCAGACTGGTTGCATTTAGAATTTCTTATTCCACAATATTACCTTCTTTACCATTCTTTAATGTAGGTACGTTTCCTTAAAATCCACCTTCCTTGCACTTTTCCGCTAAACTAATTAGTATATTACCAGTTTCGGTGGTCGAATGGTATAAGTCAGTGTTTCACAAACCTATTTTATCGCGACCCTAAACATAATATTTTCACGGCCCGCCGACCCTAAGTGACCTCAGGTACAGTCATGTAGTTTCAATTGCTTATTCTTTTCATATTAATTATATTAATTAAATTAATTTAAAAACTAAAACATGATTAATTTCAATAACACTTTAATTGAACAAAATGTAATACACAGTTTTTTTTAATGAAAATGCGACTATTACAATAAATTTTTTAGGAGGCTACTATAATGCTGTCTCACTCTTGGAGAGAGTTATTTTGTACTTTTATTTCGTATAGTTAAATTTAGTATTATGGAATAAATAGCTAAACTATTATATATTTGGAGTGGTAAATCAAAGGTCTTAGGTTCGATTCCCGTGTCTAGGTGCCATTTTTCAATTTAAAGAATAAAAAATCCTATAAGCTAAATTGAATCAATTTCAGTGACTTTTTTTAATACTACAAATAAAAAACTACGTAATATTTTAGCCTGAAAATGTGACTTCATTGTAATATTGGTAAGTTACAAAAATAGTTTTTCAGCGACACCCTTGATTTAGCTCCATTTTCAGGGTGCCCAACGATCTAGAAAGCAGTGAAGATTCAGGGAATTCTTGGTCAGGGAAAAGTAATGCAAAAGTCAGGGAATTTGATCAAATTTCTTAAGTGTTTACATGTTCGCTAAAATAATGCGAAACTTTCATTTACAACAGTCAAAATATTATTTTTATTCCAGATAATACTCATCAGTCATCACAAATCTATTTTAGCACAGTTGTACCCGTTGATCTAAAAAGTAATGTCTCGCATTTATTTTAAGCTGTACTGATGTAAGGAGATCTTTTAAATGCTCAATATGATCTCACTGAAGACTAAGTTAGATATTACTACTCAGTAGCGCATTGCTTTCGCTTGACATCCTTTAACCCCTTCATAAGAATCACACAACTTTAGAATATGTGTGTCTAAAATTTTATTGTATTACATTGTATGATAATAAAATGTAATTATACTGTTTCTGACCCCTCTCATATATTCAAAAAGTCATGGATGAAGTGTATTTTTATTTAAAGAACTTTATGTAAAGTTTCTTTTAAATACTTCATCCATTGAGAATCCCGTGTTTTCAGAAGTAATTTCAATATACGTTTTAAAACTTTCTTTCTTTAAAAAAAACCTCCGTTCTATTTGAAAATCAGGTGATGGATGAGCTGGCTACCTTTACCCAATAGAAAGCTAGCCTTCACAATATCAGGTTGCCAGGAGTTCTTCTATTTGCTAGTTTTAGCACTGGTGACAAGGGGTCCAAGAAGCAAGGGGTAAGCTATATATAAGCAGCTTGTTTGTATGAATCCAAACAGAAACTTAGTAATATCACACATAATATAGTAATTTAACAGAAACATATAGTAATATCTACAGAAAATTGTAATAGCAGAGATAAAATCTCAGTTTGTAACAGCACTAGCTCAGGCTCTCCGCGTCAGTTCATAAATGAACAAAAACGGTATCATATAAATGCCAATTGTATAATAGTGAAAGTGAAATTAATAAAATAAATCGTCTACAGTATTAAATCTCGACTAATTTCGACAATTAACCAGTCAGTAATCCTACAGTGAGAAACACGTAAAACCAGATCGTCATAGCCGTGTGATAACAAGTGCGTAGTAAGGCATGCACGTGTCTTCATCATCATAAAACCCGGTATCGTTAAAATTACTGCTCAACTGTAAGGCATACACGGCTCCACATCCACATCATATAAAAACCGGAATCACTAGAAATATAATATTTGTAATATAATATAGAGTTTGGAAAAGTTGGAAATCGGGTCTGTAAAACCTGTAAAAGTCAAGGAATTTTAAATGTAGTTTTGCTGGACACCCTGAATTTTTTTGGTGAGTCCCGAGTTTGACTGTTATGTTTACAGACTGAGTGTAACTCTAATCATTCTGACTATCCAGGTGCTTCCTTACTTTAGCCTTGATCGCTACAAGACCTGAAAATCCTTGTTCACAGAGATAGCTTATATTATCAGAAGAGATAAAAGAGTCTTCTGAGTAAGAATGGGCTTGTCCTTGAATACAGTAGTCTTTGGAAACGTTCGTTCACCACTGTTCTTATTATTAGTATTGCTGTAATTATTCATAATACACCAGTTTCATGAAGTATATAATTGTAATATTTAATAATTTTTTACTTTTTTTTAAAGACCTTCCCGTGACCTTTAGGGACATTCTTGCGACCCTAGGTTTGGGAACCACTGGTCTAAGGCCTCACTCTCACAATATATTGGGCTTCTGAAGACGGGGAAATTGGGGTCAGAATCCCTGTTGGGTGAACTAAGGGTGGCTTTCCTAAATAGTTTATAATCTCCTTTCATGCAAATTTGGGTACACTTCCTCTAAATTCAAGCTTCCTCACCTCGAACATACTAGCTTAATTGGTAAATGGGATAAGTACGTTTAGTAAGATGCTGTGCTACAAAATTAAGTAGCTTCGTTGCTAAAAGTCGGCATCCTGATACTTAATATTAAGAAAAAATATGGGTCAAAAATATATTTTCTAAATTTGTACAAATGAACTCAAATAAAAAATGTATTGAATTTAATATCCACCCCGTTCTCCCCCCCCC
>CABEEJ010003285.1:29314-55823 GCA_901482245.1 Timema douglasi
ATATATATAGTAATGTAATATAATAGGTGCCCCCTCCCCTAATCCAACCCTACAAATAAAGTTGCATGCAAGCTGCTACTGCAGACATTTTTTATGAAAAATTCACCGGAAAATCCAGGAATGTAAATTTCAAAATACAAAAAACAATAATTTTACCTGTATTTCTTTATGGGGGTGAAACGTGGTCTTTACCTTAAGTGACGAAAAAAAATTTAGGGTGCCCGAAACCAAGGTTCTCAGTAAGATATTTGCTCTGGAAAAGAATGAGGCTACTGGGAAGTGGAGTAGGTAAATAATGATGCGATACATAGCCTATATTCATCACAAGACATTGTTAGGATAATCAGGTTTCGTAGATCACGGTAGGCGGGACATGCAGCATGGATGGAAGAATCTAGAGCCGTGTTCAGGATACGGAATGGCAAACCCAATAGGAAGAGCAAGATATAATTTGGAAGATCTACATTCAGATAGGAGAATAACATTAGAATGGACATGAAAGAGATAGGGTGTAATGAGATGGACTGGAAGTGCAATCAAATTTAAAACAAGGCAACATATATCCACTTGAGGAGAAATGGAGAATCGAGTCTACCAACAAATATTTTATAATGTCCGAATATTATTATCAATATTATTACTAATCTAGCCGATGTTTATGAAGACCAATACGTCAAACTCGTCTTGAGTTTGTGTGTTCTACTAAAGAATATGCACACAGCTTGAACCGTTTAGAAAAATGGATCGTAACAAACTCATAAAGTTACTACGGGTTTTAAAATAATTTATGATGCTTGGTTTTATTATAAAATAGCGGAAAATCATTAAAATCATTAATAAAAAGTTTTTGCTTATACATTTATCCGTATTAATTGTAAATTACATGCACCCAGTTATTCCCTATAACCCTGTTTGATGGTGACCGGAGTAGAGGAGAGGCTGGGGTTAGAACCCGGGATTGAAATACTGAGATGGTGGTTTTTCCTAATGGTTTTCCACCCTGTCTACACGAAAATAGAGGTATATTTCGGTTGTAACAATACCTCCCTCTTCTGTACGCAATTAATGCTACTTTGCGGGTAGTCCAAACTGGTAATATTTTCTTACATTTAGATAAAGGATCGACAATTTCATTCTGGTTCATACCTTACCATAAATATTGTATGGTGGCTAGACTATTCACATATTTTCACTAATAAATTACTTAAAATTTAGAGAAAGTGTATCCACATTTGTGTGGCGAAAAAGTGGAAAACCGTTTCGGAAAAAAACAATCTTTCAGAACACACATCCACGTGCAAGACAATACATTGAGTGTATATTTTGTAGATATATCAGTAGATTATACCATTTATACTGACGTGTGCTCTCAGGGCAAAAACATATTTTTTGTTTGTCTTACTACCCGTCTATATTATACGGCTATCTGCTAATTACACTAATGTGTTAGGGAGGAGTAAGGTCGAATTTAGAGGAACTGTATCTGCATTTGCGTGGAAAGCGAGATTAGGAAACCATTGAGAGAAAACCACCACCTCAGTACATCCGACCGGGATCAAACTAATATCTCCCCATCATCGACAGTTTAGTCTATTGAGAGAGTGATGCCTTGGACTATGAGGCCACAGAAGCGGGTTAGATGAGACTTAATAATCACTATTTAAACTTGAAAACCTGAAATTTATGTAAAATAAAATATTTGTCGATATTAGCTACCTTCAAGGTCTCGACTGATTATAAAACAAACTTGTAGTTCAAGAGGTAAGCTACCATAAATAACTGCTAACACATTTTTTCATAAAATGAGGGTTATCATATTTCAGTGGTGTTGATATTGTAATGATACTGTTTTGGATCCCTCTCATATATTTTAGAAGTCATGGATGAAGAATTTTTTTCTTAAATGGACTGTATATAAAATATCCTTTTAATACTTCATCTATGGAGAGTAACGCGCTTTCCAGAAGTAATTTCAATATATTGCACCATAAAACTTATTTTTCTTTCAAAGATTAACTCCGTTATATTTAGCAAGATCATGTGACGTACTGGCTGGCTCCCTTTACCCAATAGGAAGCCAGCCTTCACAACATCAGGTCACCAGGAGTTTTTCCATTAGTTAGTTTTGAAACTGGTGACAAGGGGGCCAAGAGGCAAAGGGTAGGTCATATATAACCCGCTTGTGCGTATGAATCCATTACAGTGGACAGCAATACACAATAACTTTGTGAGAAAAACGAGAGTGCTGGTAATATAAGAATGATATGCCATTACATAGCATACAGAAAAAATCCTTAAATTATATCATTTAATATCATATATTCAGTACTGACGGTGTAATCAGTTAAATAAAACATGTGCAACATTAAAAAGTCTTGCTAATTTTATAAGAATAAGTATCACAATTAATAAGACCACATCACCGTGTACAAGTGCGCAGTAACGCATACACGCGTCGTCATCTCAATAAAACCCCGATATCATTATAATTAGTGCTCAATCACAGGGCAATATCACAATATACAAACCGTAGCATTTATTTATTTATTTGTTTAGCACCGCATCTTACTAACCGTTTGGACTATACGCTTAAGTACTAATTACGCTAATGGATTAGAAATGGGCGAAAGTGGAATTCAGAGGAAATGAACCCGCATTTGCTTGGAGGGTGGAAAACCATTTAGGAAAAACCACCCCCAGTTAACCCGATCGAGATTCGAACCTCGATCTCCCCGTCCTTGGCAGTCGAGCGCAACAAGACTAGAACGTTAGCTAACTACGCCACCGAGGCGGGTAACCGTATCATTTAAATTGGCTCATAATCGCGCCGCATCATTAGTACATCAATTCCATATCTTCATAATATAAAACACATGTTCCCAATCGTCCATCATTATATTTGTGTGTCACCCTGT
Source organism: Timema douglasi (assembly GCA_901482245.1). NCBI lineage: Eukaryota > Metazoa > Arthropoda > Insecta > Phasmatodea > Timematidae > Timema > Timema douglasi. The sequence continues at coordinate 32,230 of CABEEJ010003285.1, forward strand.
GCTATCGTGTACCTCCCTGGTTTTAAGAAGAGTAGGGGGCGGAGCAGACCATCACTCACTCTCTCGCTCCGCTTGTGATCACTACCTCACCTTGAAGTAACCCAACACGTGACCCTATTGTTCCTTACTGGCGCTAATTGTCCTTCAGACCGCCTCACTCGGCCAATTATCATAATTACTAAATAATTATTACCGAGCTAAGGGAACAAACATCTTGAGCAACAAACACGTCACAACTTCCGGCCCTCTTGCTGAGCACCACTTCCTGTTGTTATCGGGACTAACATCTTAACATTACCTCACCGATAAATTGTCAGGAACACAGATGGACTTGTGAATGATAATACTTCCCAATATATAGTCTGCTCGCCATAAGAATAACCTTTTAGTTTAGATAATATAAAGATAAACACACTTCTGTGGCCACATAGTCTGAACCAGATGTCGGCCATCTTGTTGATATCGCGGGCCGTATGGGTTGAAAAAATATATGGTGAGCTGGTTTGAAAAAATATCGAACAAAACATATCAACTTTATATTTCTCATAAATTAATTATTTTTATGAACACAATTGCTTGTTTGATAAATATTTTACGGGACAAATAAAATCAGTCCGTGGTTCGGATCCAATCCGCAGGCATTAGCTTGCCGACTACTGGTCCAATACGTCACTCTCACAATATACTGGACTGGCTGGTGACGGGGAGATCGTGGTTCAAATACCGATCGGATGTACTAAGGGGGGGGGGGGGCGGTCGGGATTTTTATTTCTAAATGTTTTCCGCTCTTCCTCCATGCAAATGCGGGGTAGGTTTCCTTTAAAACTCCAAGTTCCTATTAACTATTCCGTTATTGCAACTATAATATAATGCGTACAACTCAAGTGAGTAGTTAGACATGGTGATACATTGTATGTATATATATAGAACTATGTAAATCTAGAATATATCGCATCAGTGGGCAAATGGACAAAATGTTAGACTCGTCTTCTAGGGATAGGTGGAGTACTTTTGTAAGTGCGGCAATGAACTTTTTGAGTTCCTAATGCCATAGCTTTTATTGGAGTAGACCAATACTATTAAATACTAAAGTAAATCATTATTAAAAAATAAGCTTGATTTTAGTTATAGTTCCTTCATTATGAGTTGCATCTTTTAGAGAATGTACAATAATTCAGTTTATTATGTATGGCCCTTTCGGGATACCGTGAGGTGATTCTAATCATCCCCCATTCCCCCTCCCCCCTTCCTCTCTACCACCAACACAACTTTCACTGGCTTTAATATGAACCTTTTTTTCTCTCTAGCTAATGTAGGCTTACCTTGCACTACTTGGCGTTCCAGCGAGAACTCCCGTTAGAATCAAAGTTTTAATATAAAATATCTCAATCAGGGGAATAAAGTTGAAGGAATGCCTGCAGTGATGCATTTGGTATTCTTTTTCATCAAGGAGAATGTTTCCAGTGAGATCAAGTGTAGGGTTATGTTGCTTTTTATTTGATAACCACGTGGTGTGACATCTTAGCCCAGTCGGTAGCGGATCCGGATACCGATACTAGCTCCGGGCTATGTTCCCAAAATGGCCGGAAAACACGGACATCATTAGTGGACACTCACACGTCCCCCTCAATAATCTGCTGACCCGCTACGTTGGCCACGTGCTCCAGCGCGCTACTCTCGCAGCAGACTAGACTGCCGATGACGGGGAGGTCAAGGTTCGAATCTCAGTCGGGTGTAATGAAGGTGATTTTTCCATAAATAGTTTTCCACTATTTCTCCACAAAAAATGTGGATACACTTCCTCTAAATATAGCATTCCTCATTCCTAAAACCATTATCATAATTAGTACATAAGCATATATTATTATTATTATTATTACCGCGTCTTACTACCCGTTCGGGTTATACGAACTTACGCTAATGTGTAATGGTAGGGTGATTGTGAGATGAAATGGAGGAACCTACAGTTTAATGTGGAATCCGAACTACGGTGGAGGTCTGGCATTCCTCACATTCACAAGATGTCTTGTCAGAGGTGAAGGAAGGGTTTGGTAATCAGATAAATCCTTGCCAGGACAGAGGATTGAGCCCTGAGCCCCAGTACAGAAGTCCGACACCTTACCCCTAGACCACCAGGTCACCGACCATAAGCATATAGCCCAACCGGTTAGTAAGACGTGGTGCTAATAATAATAATAATATGCTTAAATAGGTAGTTTTTACTATCATAAAAGCAACACTGGATTGTTTTAGCGATAAAATCAATTTAAAATCCATGTTTGGAGCTATTTATAAATAATTAAGGTTGCTTCTTTATATGACTTATAGTAATTATAATATATTTCACAATCATAATATTTTTGTTATTTATTTGATCACTCGGTAGCATGTCTGCCTGCTAAGCTAGAGGATCCTTGTTCAATTCTCGGCATGACCTGAAAAAATTATCCCGAGTGAAATGTGTATTTCTCCTTTCAATGTTATAAATTAACGGCTGGGGGCTGAGTGTTGTCTATTCTAGAATTAAGTTAGTTTATAAGTCGTGTGATGATATAATCAGTTTGTTCATAAAGCTCACATTAATACCTCAAATGATATATTATATTTATTATGAAAATGGAAAATTGTTTTACATTATGTTTATGTTCCCATCCCACCCCCGCCCACATAAAGCTGGGCTTGAACGCTCAACATTCTGCCCAAACGAGTTCACGCAATTCAGTTTGTGCAAATTGATTTACACGTCAAGCTTACCCGTTTATACGTTCAGTTAGATGTGCGCAAACTCTTACTGGCTTCAGTAGTTCTCGGTTTCTTCTCGTAGAAGGTTGCGTCTCACTTGATTCCAGCTCGCCCAAGACAAATAGACTAAAAAGAGTTACGGTAGCCCCATGGCTTCTTTGGTGCTGACTGACAGCTCACAACTGACAGCTAACAGCTTTGAAAAGTTATCAGACCAAACTATGAATCCCTACGCCGAACCATATGATCTGCAAAAACATTTGTTTATTATCTGTCACTACTGACATTCAAAATTTAGGTATATACCTAAATGTTGACTGTCAGAAGTCAGCTGTGAGCTGTCAGTCAGCACCAAAGAAGCCATGGGCCTACTGTACTTCATCAGCTATCGGTTTGTGTCGTATAAAGAAGAAGTTAAGACATGCAATCGAAGAAAAGCCGAAGGTAGATAAAATATTGGCTGCTAAAAAAGATAAAAAATTTCACATTCTAATTTAGTTAGTGAATTGCTGGATGATCCCAATGATCTTAGAAACAATTTGCGTATGGATGACGGAAACTTATCTACATACTTCCCTTCTCAACTCCTGTGTATTTACTCTCTGCGCATGCGCTTGGTTTGTGAAAAACAATAAAACCCGTTTACACGATCAGCATTTGCGCTAACCTCAACTAGAAAATCAAACACGGACAGATTTAGCTAAAACTGTATTTTTGGTTTGCGCAAACTACAAATTGTCGTTTTAAAAGCTCAAAAGTTTGCACTAACCGCTAATTTGTGGAAAATAATTGAGCGTGTAAAAACTCCCTCTAACCAATAAGAAGCCAGCCTTCACATCAGGCTGCTAGGAGTTTTTCCATTAGTTAGTTTTGAAACTGGTGACAAGGGGTCCAAGAGGCTAGGAGTAGGTCATATATAAGCCGCTTGTGTGTATGAATACATACAGTGCCGGTGATAAATCTATACAGTGATAGTTGTAGTAATAAAAATCTATACTGTGCTGGTGATAAGAGTAATATTGTAATAACAGTAATAGTAACATAAATATATACAGTGATAACAGTGTGACACAGAAAAACCGCGCCAGCAAAATAAATCTATAAAGTGATAACTATGTGATACATTGATACAGTGCCGGTGATAAGAGTAGACAGTGCTAGTAATATATTAAGTATCAGTAACATAAATCTACACAGTACACAGTACTCAGAACGCGGAACATGTAATATCACACAAAAAAGATAACAGACATTGGTTCGATTCATGGGGTGTTTACGAAGCTATTTACTGCTCGAATATGAGCTTGTCCTGTTAACCAATTAGTTAATATCCGGGCATTAGAGCTGTGCTAACCCTGATTATTACTTTATTTCGATACCTCAGAGAGAAATTAGTGTGATCGTCAACAAAATTGAACGTGTGATTTTGATAAATGTCGACGTTTCACAGTGCCTGTGGAGGGAGGCCCCTAGGCAGTCAAAATCTCGGGGCCCCCTTAGCAAATGATCTCCTAAAACGTTTTTAATTTTACCAACAAATTTTTTTAACAAACCAATTTTATTACACAAAACAAACATTAATAGCTATAAATGTTAAGCCTACTAAACAAATATACATATTATGTTATTAAACAAATAGTAATTAAATATTATTAAACAATATTACTTAACAAAGAGAAAGAAAATTTAATTTAAATAAACAAATAGGGGAAAGTAGCCTAAATGCCACCACTTTTTAGTAATCACCGTATAAAATCCAAATGACTCATAGGTTAACCAAAATAAATATCACAACATGAATGTAGCTGTTTTGGCTAACGAACTTAACTTTTTCACAATATTATCTTAACCTAAACTATTTATTTTGGCCTTACTTTTAAAGATGTGCAACTGGTGCCATTTAGGCAACCAGTCTCCTAAATCGCACCATGGGTTGCTAAAATCGCACTTACACTCAAAATACATAGGTTTGAAAAGTAAATATAAGACATTTACTTTAATGGTTAACTAATTATGTATTCCACGAAAAATACACAACAAAAAAATTATTCATCATATCAAAAATGAAAAGTCTATACAAATTTAAAAAAATATAAACCATATTCACAACAAATAAACTTAGTTTTATTAAAGATAAGGTAAAAGCTGATTGGTTACTCACTACGCATAAAGATTAAATCAGTTTTAACTACTGTCAAATTTTTATAAAACATTTAAAAGTAACATTTTATTAATAAAACAACCCTGAATGTTGAACTAGTAAAACTCATAGGTTTAGTGGGCTAAAAATCTAAAAAATATGTATGCAAATACAAAACAAAAATTGAGCCAATTATAAAGTTGTAAAAAATAAAAATCTATAGGCCGAAAAAAGCCTGACATTAACTTTTAGGCTTGCAATTCTGTGCAACAGTCACATTTAAATCTTTTGATTTTTTTCGAAACACCAGCACATGTTTCATGAGCCCATTTTTTGCATAATTGACATTGCACCATATCCTCCACCATGCCTTCTTCACATATGAAACAATACCAATCTTCAGCAACAAATTCAATCACAGCATTTTCGGTAAATTTTAATTTCTTTTTAGCGGCTGCTGAGTGATTACTATTATTTTCTGGGTGTTTTTGAGCTCTTCTTTGACTTTGTGACGAATTTCCATGTTGATCAGCAGTTGTTTTATTTTTTCTCAGTTTATTGGCTATTTGAAGAGATTTTCTCTCCATAATTTGCTGGAGCTTATTTTTATATGGACTCGAAGTCAAAATCTCAGCTTTTTGGGCACCTTTTATCTGTATTTTCCTTTGTTTGGCTGTTGGGCGTGGCAAAGGGCTTATATCATGGATTGTGACACGAAGACTTTTGGAAGGTTTAGAACTTAGTGATCTTGTAGATGAATTCTTCTCTGGGACAATCGCAAATTCCTCTTCTTGGCACTCTTGCTCATCACCAGGAGGAATAATTATTGGTGTTTCTTCAGGCTCATTCACGTAATTGGCTGGTGAGTGGATGTTGGCTGGAACAAAGTCAGCGTCTGAAAATACATTTCTGTCCACAGGCCAGATTCCAGTGGCTTTGAAACCACTCATTGCATTACTCACGGTGGCTGCTCTGCTGTATGCCTCAGAAAGCAAAGCAGAAACTTGAAACTGAGTGACAGGTGGCTCGTGAGTTCGCAGCCACTTGGAAAGTGCTTCGTCGTAATATGTTTGAAAGGGCTTGAATATTGCCACATCGAGAGGCTGAAGACGATGTGTTGTGTGTCCAGGGAGTTGGAGAAGTAAAACCCCATTTAATCTTGCAAGTTGAATAGCCTCAAAATTCTTTGAGTGTGTAGTGTGTCCATCAAGAACCAACAAAACCTTCTTCTCTACAGAAGGCTTGACGTAATCAATAAAATGCTTCAACCATTTTATGAAGAGCTCCGTGTTAATATAGCCTGTATCTGAAATTTCCACAATACTTCCTGGTGGTGCCCCAAATTTTAATGATGGGTGCATTCTTAGCCTCTTAAATATAATCATCGGAGGCACAAAGTTTCCACTGGCACTTGTACAACAGACGATTGTAGTATTCACCCCTCTCTCACCACTGGAAACAGCACCCACTTGATGTCGTCCTTTCTGTGCTACTATCTTAGGCGATTTCTTTTGTACAGTAGAGAAGCCGGATTCATCAACATTAAAAATGTTCAAGGCGTTTAGTCCATTTTCATCAACAATATTTGTCAACACATCAAAAAATTGAAATACATTTTCTTTGTTAAAACCCCTAGCCCTAGCAATAGACACATTTTCAGGTTGTCTTAGACTGAGTGTAGGATTCCGCTTCATAAAGGCATAATACCATTTTTTTCCCGCGATCTTCTTTTCTTTGTTGAAAGGATTGGGTAGATGAGGATTAGCAATAAGTACTTGAAAAGCTAGCTTCCTAACTTCAGTTATTGTAAGGCCAAACATGCTCTCTTCAAACTTTAAAATGACCTCTACGAGTTCCTTTTCAGCTTCTGAAGGTAAGGCTGTTTGTCTACCATTCACAGCCTTGCTGCTACCACGATTAACCCCCCGATTAACTTTTCCATGAAAATGCCTCAAAAAAGTCTTTTTTGGTATCTCATACTTCCTGCAACATTCATTTAGTTTAATACTCCCTTCTTTAAATTCCATCAGAGCACGGGACATATCTTCTGTACTCCACTTTCCATACACCCTTTTAGCCATTGCAAGAAGATTCTATAACAAAAGAAAATAAAACCCTGTTCAAGTTGCATAAATCGCACCGGTGCTATTTAAGCAACCTAGTAGTGGTGCGATTTCGGAAACCACGCCATTTTATGAACTATTGCCTCCCCAAATTACATGCTTGGACTAAACAAATATTTAACTGCAATAAATGCTTCTTAAAAGTATGCCTAGCAATATTAATAAAAGCAGTATATACATTATTGTCTCACCTGATGCCTGGGTCCTTAGGAAAATGATTAAAATATTACATCAAATTAGCTTATTTTCTTTGAACATTTACAAATCACAAACGAAAACACGGAAAGTCTTCAAACTACTAAAGCATCATGGGAGTGCTGCGTAGTTCAATCTCAAGTCACTAGGTAGAGCATGAATGCATTCGGTTCATTTTTAAAGACAGTGGTGCGATCTAGGAGCCGGTGCGATATTGGCAACTTTCCCCTATATCTTTAAACTTTCACATTCCTCAATTTTGTTGTGGTGAAATCGTTAAGTATATCGTGGATATCTTTTATAAGACAACATATTCGGTGGCCATAATGGCACGTGAGTTCAGTCGTTCTTGTGTCATTGAATATCGATGACAGTTTTTAAGCAGTTATAGCGTCGAAATGGTTCATTCACCAGTAGCGTTCGTGATCATGAAACCCCTGTACACTTTTTAACGCTGTCATTACATATTTTCAAAAATGAGTCTGTAAGATCGTGATGCTGACACTGTTTCATAAGCTTTTACATCTCCTGTGACATGGTAGAAATACTTGAAATGAACCATTTCATCTGCAAACTCCAACTCGATGACTTCAGGATAACTATCTCTACGTCTTTAGGCAGCTTCTTTAATTTCGGCGTCTGTCTTCGATGGGAACTCAATGAGGAACCCAAATGGAGAATTAACTTTGTTATATGCTTCCATACGACGGGAGAGCTCTGCACATAACTTATCCACTATTGGTAGGTAAGTTTCAATCTTGAACTTTTCTCTTCCTCAAAGCACAGCCTCTTCCGCATCATCATCGTCGTGATTACTTTTTCTTACGCGCACACGCCTGCTTACATCAGTGTATTGCGCATGGATTTTCTCATTTGACTTCCACTCGTAATATTGTTTTAAGTTGTTGATGGGTAGAGTATAGTAATACAGTATTTTCTCAATAGCGTCTTTAATGTAAAGTATTAGTTTATTTGAGTTAATTAATATTTTATCTTTTGGAAACCATTTAAGAAATCTTGATCGTAATCTTCTTTCAAGATCAAATCAATACTATTTTGATCCGTTGTCGTGGGGTCCATAGGCTGGTGCCTACTTTGCCTATTTGGTAATTCGGCACCGAGTCGTTTCATGACCCCATGAAACAAACAAAAAATTGTTTTTTGCAATGCCGTCTGTCTGTATCTCGGTCTAGAGCCAAAACTATTTTACCGATTGGGCTAAAACTTGGTATCTAGGTTTTTCATAAGGTCCCCCCGAGGGATTTTTAGGTTTAGATATTTAACCCTTAATTTAAGGGTAGTTTACTGAAGGGCAAAAACAGAATAATAAAAAGATTTTCTCAAAACTAGCTTTAACGATTTTGATTAAATTTTATATCTAGACTTTGTTTATCATTATAAACAAGAGGTCCGTTCTCATTTTCTCATTAAAATGACTTTGAGGGTACTTTAAATGAGGAAGTAGTCCAAATTTCATAATAGGAAATAACTTTTCATCGTAAAATATAAATATTTTATTTGACCTAAATTTATATGAAACCAATCGTTTTTGAGCTATAATTATATATATAGTAGATTTATGGTAGGGAAAAAGGCCTTTCAGAAGTCAATTCCTACGGTGAATGGAATATACCTGTTATTTTTACAGGCAACCCCCTTTTGACCACCAATATTGATTGAAATTTATTCAAATTTAACATTCTATAAATACATTATTTGATTTATTAACTAAAAAATCTCTGAAGCCAACACCTTATCTCAGTCGGTAGCGTATCTGTCTCTTGAGCTAAGGATCCCAGTCTCGATTCCCGGCATGACTGAAAAATGTATAATTGTTGAAATGTGGGTTTACCCTTTCACTGTGATGAATTAACGGCCGGGGACTGAATGTTGTGCCTGTCCTAGTCTTAAGTTAGATTATAAGGCATATGAAGCTACGACAGTCCTAGCAAGTTTGTAGTACAAAACATATGGCTTAAAAAAACAAATTGATCCAGGCCACAGGCTGCAAACAATAATAGAAGTAAAGTATAATTAAAATGTTCCTTTAAAAATGTATCAAGAGCTTTCATTACTACTTCCTTACATATTACTGTATTGTTTCTCTGTAAATAGTTAATAACACCAACTAGTAATGTAAATACAATATTGTAATATTTTTATTTCCGCCACTGTGGCAACATGAGTTTACAAATTTCAAATAATGGACTTCCTATTAAAATCAGACTGTACATTAATAAACACTGTTTTAAATTAAGTCAGTATAAGTTTTGTGCTTACATAAATTGTATGTGTAGAATGTTTACGTCAGGTCCCGTAATTTTAAATAAATCTTAATAAATACCGTAAGACGAGTTATTTAAGGTTTAGTTTTCAAGACATCCCCTTGGATGGAATAATAAATGCAGGATTTACTTCCTACCCTTCCTCAACCACACCTCAGTGTGTCACCCCTCCCTTCATTGAATTCTAACAATGCTAACAAACCTTCTTTATGGACTTTCTTTCCTCTCCTCACCAAACACACCCTAATCCACACCTTTTCCACGTACTCTTCAACCAACTCAGTCTTTAAAGTTTGAGGGGTAGATCCGGGCTTGAATCCCACTAGGATGTACGTAAGTTTTATTTTTAAAAAACTTCCCTCGGGAGAATTCTGGTGCATACCCTTCAAATTCACTTTTTTCATCCTGTGTCCTTAAATTAGTGTACGTTGTGAAAAGTTCAGACAGTAATCTGTGTAAATTAAAGGTTTAAAACATAGCATAAAAAAATCCAAACTAATGCGTAAAATTTATTTTTAACCTAAAAATATTTTATTACACCCCTTAAAATGATTCAATGTGGAAAATAAAGTTTTTAAAATGGCTTAGTAAGATTGTAGGTTCAAAATATCCTCTACTAAGAAGTGACAGATCATTTCCATTCATTACCACACAAAACAAAATAGATCGTCTCCTACAAGTACCCAGGAATCGAAACAAACACTTCGAGAAATCATTTACCTGTCAAACATCTTAGAATGTTTTGTCGTCAGAAACTTTAATATCGGATACCCGCCTCGGGGGCGTAGTTGGCTAACGCGCTTGTGTTGAGCCCGACTCCTGAGGACGGGGAGATCGAGATTCGAATCTCGGTTGGGTGAACTGGGGGTGGCTTTTCCTAAATGATTTTCCACTCTCCATCCACGCAAATGCGGGTTCACTCCGTCTAATTCAACCTTCCCAATTCCTAACCCATTAGCGTAATTAGTACTTAAAGACGTATAACCCGAAAGGGTAGTAAGACGCGGTGCTAAATCTTATTATTTAATATCGGCATATACTTTGAGGAAAAGTTGAAGGGAGTATGCTCAACACCAAATATTTTTTTAAATTGGACATCTAATTTTCTACATAATTAACTATAACAATAATAAGTTTGACTACTCCACCTTATGTAATACCTAGCATAACTCTCGAATGGTATAACCAGATATGAGCCGAAATGTAAATAATATAAATAAATAAACGCGTAGCACTCGAATATGAGCTTAGCCGGTTGTTCCGCCGAAGCCGGTAAACGTGGCAACAGCGCGGCTGAACTCTTGCTGGCCGCAGTGACTAGTCTAACAGGTAACCCCCTTCCTCGCCTTATTCCCCCTCCCCCTCCTAAACTCACGGTTACCTGGCCACGTTGCCCCATTGTGCTCAGGTAGGTTATAGGCGCTCTAACCGACTCTAGGTTCGCTCGGCTTTTGAATCAACGACCGCACGTTCCTCCATGTGTTCGCGGTACGCGCACGCGTGGCTTCCCATTGGCTTGTAATTGTTATATATATATACATATACAAAAAAAGGGACGTCAAGTGCGTCCGCTTTGTGACACCTGCTCCCTGGATTAAAGTGTGTGCGTGTGTTGATTATTGCTATTTTGTAAAAGTGCATCAGGTGTTTTTTCAAGTTTGGTTGTGAATGTAGCCTGTGGCGAGTATTTCCACCGTAGTGTTGTTACCAGCTTGTCTAGGCAACCTTCTCGTACCTAGCAGCCCCTGAAAGGGTTAAAATATTTAAAAAAATATACCATATTGTAAGTGCAAGTGTAAAAAGGTGATTGAAAGTGTGTTTTTTTTACTATATTTGGTGTGTTCTTTTTAAGTCTCATTAATATAACTGAGACCAGTTTAAAAGAAAAATATCTTATAGTGTTTGCATTGAATTATTTTGAAGTGTTTAAGAAGAAGTTTGTTCGTCGCTTTTGTGTAATTATTGGAACACTCAATTTGTGTTTCACGCTACACTTCAAGAGGTGGTATCCTACAACAGTTTCAAAGTGTCATACCAAATTATTCCACCACCTCTTCGACAAGGTAAGAATACACGAATATCGCTACACAAAACTACTTTTACTCTATGGAATATGTTTTTATTTACTTTCAAACATTTAATAAGAATATAATTTACGACTATTTAATTAGATTGGTTCAAGGAATCTCGTGGTCTCTGCTCTAAACTTGTTAAGTATTTCTATGAAATGAGTCACGCGCGAAGCCTTAATAGAACCCGTGGTTTGCTAGTAAAGGCCATTCCAGACGTAGCAATGGTTTGTGCGCATGCGCAGTGGACGAGGAATTCAAACTGTGCTTCTGCTGTTCCAGGGATCGCCCGTTTGAAACGAAACAGCCATTCCTCGCGCTTTGTGCATTAATCCGCGCGCATTTTTATAAATCGTTCGGGTGTTTCATTGCACCTGTAACCACGAAAGCTTTGCTATTTTTGTTTTTCACTCCATGTCTTACTATATCCACCAGGGTATATGCATATTTGAGCTAATTAGATAAGGATGAAGGCATAGTTTAGAAGAAATGTACTCGCATTTGCGTGAAAGAAGGATAAGAAAACTGTTAAGGAAAATATCTCATTGTATCTAGCTGATATTCGAACCCCGACCTCCCTATCACCGGCAAAGATAAATGACGTATCTTTACCGCGGGTTTATGTGATAACACTATATAAATCATCAATATGATTTTTTATTCAAAATTTTATTTTACTCTGATAATTAACTTGATCTTTGAACTAAAGAATATCTATAAACCGGGAAAACAACTTTAAATATCAAATCAACCTTAAGAATGTTTGGAATTCAATCAAGATAAGGCTCTCATGTTGTTAGTTTTGTTCAAATAAGACGTAGATGAATAAAATAACACATTAAAGGATGTTATTCAATACATATCGTTCAACAATAACAAAGGTCTTATAGGTGCATCTGTTTGGGTATTCCCCGATCAAATTTGTCATCGTCCAGCATCCAGAGCTATAATTATTCAAAGTTATCTTTAAATGATTTAGGAATCCCGCTGAGAGCATTTTGTAACAATGGTTGAGTTGTAAAAATAGTCAAACAATATAAAAATGAGATATAACTTACATACAGTAGATACTTCAAAATAAAAGTCTAGTAGAGTACGTCAGTAATTTAAAATAGTATAATTTTAGACTCTAGTAAATTGAAACTAGATTATATAACTAGCTTAAGTTATTTTTTTCAAAATTAATTTTCCCACAGTACTCTGCTCAAACACAATTGTATTAGTTCCTTCCTGTATCACTTATACTAATAACGCAAATGAGGAAAGTTGAATTTACAGGACGCTTACCCGCATTTGCGCGAAGAAAGTGTGGAAAACAATTTTGGAGGAAAAAAAACCTTAGTACCGGTACACCCAACCGGAATTTGAACTCCGACCTCCCTGTCATTGGCAGTCTAGTCTATTGCGAGAGTGACGCTTTAGACTATGCGGCCACTGAAGTAGATTTTGGAAGACCTGGTGGTCTAGGGGTAAGGTGTCAAACTTCTTTGCTAAGGTTCCGGGGTTCAATCCTCGGTCCCGTCACAGATTTATCTGATTTCCAAACCCTTCCTTCACCTCTGATAGGATGTATATTAATCACAACTTGTGAATGTGTGGAATACCAGGCCTCCACCGTGGTTCGGATTCCACGTTAAAATGTAGATCCTCCATTTCATCTCACAATCACTCTATTTATTATTATTATTATTAATTAGCACTGCGTCTTACTACCCGTTCGAGATATACACTTTAAGTACTAATTACGCTAATGGATTAGGAATTGGGAAGGATGAATCAGAGGAAGTGAACCCGCATATGCGTGGAGGGGGAGTGAAAAACTATTTAGGAAAAAACCACTCCCAGTTCACCCGACCAAGATTCGAACCTTGATCTCCCCGTCCTCAGCGGTTGAGCTCAACACGGCTGGCGCGTTAGCCAACTACGCCACCGAGGTGGTTCACAATCACTCTAACATTACACATTAGCGTAAGTGCGTACAACCCGAATGGGTAGTAAGACGCGGTGCTAATAATAATAATAATAATTAGATTTTTAACCTAGTTCAAAAAAATAATATTTCAAATTTAACAGAGCTAGCGCAAGAAATTTCACTCTTAAGTTTTCAATAATGAAAGTTGAAAATTAAGTTTAAAATTAAATTTATTTATGTTTCTTTACGAACAGAATTTTTCTTGACATTAATAATATTTTTCCCTTGAATTTGACGATGATATTAACGGTCTTTAAGCAATATTTCGCTTGATTTAGCTCATTAAAATCTTGAATTATTAATTAAAGGGAGTTTTAACAAATTGTCTTGTGTTTCACTATTTTTTTCCTTTCCCCTTTTTTTGTAACATATATATTGAAGAAATAGTTTCCTTATTGCCATATTCTTTTGTTTTGCTTTTTCTAAAAAAAATATTTTCACCATCAATATAACCCAACCCACGGGTCCAACTTATTTTAGAAATTAAAAACTATTTATAATACTATATATTTTGTAACTTAAATAAAAACATAAAGAATATGACTATATTTACAAAAACATGTTTTTACTAAAATAACCGTAATATGTTATAATTTAAACAAAATAGTTAAAATTGAATTATATTAAACTTATGTCCAAGATAGGCCAACCCTTATGAAAAAGCCTAATTTTTCTGGCCATAGCTAGTGCATAATAGTAGCTCATTTTACCGTAGACAAATATTTATTTAATATTTATTTTATGCATAGCTTTCAACGTTCATAATACCAGTTTTAGATGTGTTCAAATTAATTAATCAAATAAAAATTATATTATATATAGTATTTCATTTAAATTCTAGCACTAATTTTTAGATTAAATATGTCTATTAGCCTTGGCTACATCATATAGGCCTACTCCCATGCGGATTATTTAATAAAATACATTAATAATTGATTATAAATTATTTAATAAAATACAGGCCTATGATATATTAATAATTGACCTTAGATTATTTAATAAAATACAGGTCTATGATACATCAATAATTGAATATAGATTATTTAATAAAATACAGGTATATATTACATTAATAATTGACTAGTTTAATAAAAGAGAAGCCTATGATATATTAATAATTTACAATAGATTATTTAATAAAATGCAGGAATACGATACATTAATAATTGACTATATATTATTTAATAAAATACAGGCCTATGTTACATTAATAATTGACTATATATTATTTAATAAAATACAAGCCTATGATATATTAATAAATGACTATAAATTATTTAATAAAATACAGGTATCTGTTACATTGATGATTTAATATATCTAACTTAACGTTAGTTGACCTAGTTTTGAAGATGGCCTGAAAGGGTAATAAGACACGGTGCACAATAAAAGAGCTTAATATAATATAGCTTGGCCACTCGGGCAAAGGCATCAGTGTCATCGTGTCTGTCTTACTGATGGGATGTCGGAGCTCGAATCCAGGTCGGGTGTACTGAAGTGTTAAGAAAAAAGCTTACCACCATCCTTCCACGCAAATGCGGATACTCTTCTTGTGAATTATACCCTCTCATCATTCCGTCAGTAGGCCTATGTATTATAATATGTGGATTGTTTGGACGAGTAGTAAGAGGCTACACTTAGAATAAACTGTACTTGAACAATCATAAAGGTGACCTGGTGGTCTAGGGGTAAGGTGTCAGACTTCTATGCTGGCGGCCGGGGTTCAATCCCAGGTCCCGGCAAAGATTGATCTGATTACCAAACCCTTCCTTCACCTCTGACAAGACATCTTGTGAATGTGAGGAATGCCAGGTCTCCACCGTGGTTCGGATTCCACGTTAAACTGTAGGTCCTTCATTTCATCTCACAATCACCCTACCATTACACATTAGCGTAAGTGCGTATAACCCGAACGGGTAGTAAGACGCGGTGCTAATAATAATAATAATAATAACAATCATAAAATGACGTGATATAACAGAACAAAACCTTTAATGACTCATATTTTCATAACTTAGCCTAAATGCGCCTTATGTTTTGGTAAAATGTAAACATAAGCCCTCGCAGAGCATTCAGGGACCTGGAAAACAGGGAAAAGTCAGGAAATTTGCTTGGCAAGAAAAAAAAAAGTCATGTAAAAGTTAGGGATTTTTATCAAATTTCTGGAAATTTCACATATCCTTAAAAAAACACAACTTTTATTTACAATAGTAAAAATAACAAATTCCTTCAGGTTAATACACACCTCAAATTTATTTTAACAAAGATGTCCCAGTTAAGCACGCTATATCTCAATTTTCAAGGTCAACATGTGATTTTAAAGTCGTTTTCCACCCCTCCACCGCATGTATTTCGCCAAAGGTGAGTCATGGCTATGCGCATGTGCAAGAACTGATTATAAGAAAAAGAAACTAAAAAAGAATGTGTCTCACAACAATTACTAGGCTGTACTGGTGTAAGCATTAAGGTGATCTTTTAATCTCTCAATATTATCCCACTGAACTCTTTAACTTATCGCGCTATCCGGCAGGCCATACCTTTAGGCTGATATCTTTAAGAACCTCCTCATGGGTTGACATAATTTCTGAATTGGTGTGCGTCAAAAAATAGTATTACATTAAATTGCAAACCTGATAAATAAAAAGATATACGAGTATAGTTATTGAAAAATTTGGAAATTAGCTCTGTAAAACCTGGAAAAGTCAGGGAGCTTTAAATAAAATATACTTTAGCTGGACACCCTGGACTCTGTAACTTTCTTTTAATACTATATCGGTCTATATTATTAAAAATCAGTGTACGACAAAAACAAATACTGCTTCTAAAATACTTATTATTGCGATGACATAACTATGGTGTTTTGGTGTTCTTTACCAAGAATGTATTTGATTTAGTTATTTATGTATATCTTAGTGCTTGCGGGTGCGGGACTGAATAACCTCTTTTTCTAAATGGTTTATAATTCATTTGGTTAACAGTTCTATCTGCAGTTGCAGTTGCAGCTAATAGTACCGACCCAATTACAGCCAGTAAACGTTTTATGCTCTACTGCGGGTTATTAAGCACATGATTATTATAGCTAAAGAGAACACAATTATTTCTACGCCATAGTTGTGCTTCTTCCGACTCATCCTAAACAAAACCCAGCCCACCGCACTCGGTAATCCCTGTTCATGGATGCCATTTCGAAGATGACATTCCGCCCTCGTATTTTATATTGATATATTTTTGTTAATAACAATATTTGGCATCAATGTACCTAGGTGTTCCTTGGTATAGTGGTCAGTGCACCTGGCTACGAACCTAGGGGTCCCAGGATCGATTCCCGGATGGTTCCTTGGTTATTTTTCCCAACAGGCGAACTACCCCAAGGGTCCCCAGAGTTCAGTTGATCAGGTTTAAGTTAAGTTAAGCGTTTCTACTCGTTCCACACCCTCATACTCACTGCCACCATCACCTCATCTAATCGGGAAATGGAAATAGCCTCCACTGAAATTATGTACGGTTAGTACATTCGGACGTCCCCTAGGAAACGGTACATAAGTACTGGCTAATATTTCCACAATATAGATGTAGCCCTGACGCACAATATTATATAATTGTTGTACCTAAAGTACTTCACATTGAATCCATGCAGCCTTTGTTTATTTTCTGACATCCATCATAATTGAGCATTAATCCTTCTGTTAACGGGAAAGGACCTTTTCTCACAAATGACGTGTATACATCCAAATATGTTTTTATTTTGTGTCGCGTTATAAAATATAACTGTATAAATTGACCTCACTGGTAAAACTGATAGTGCAAGACTAGGAACAGTTTCTTTTTAGCCATTCATCAACCACACATGTGGTCACGTGATTTAACGCGTCACTCTCGCATTAGATTGTATTGACGGTTGAGTAAAGTGAGGCTGGATTTACCTAAATGGTTCCCCATTATCCTTTCACGAAAATACACCTTTCCTCGTCCCTGCCCTATCAGTGTAGTTTAATATGCGGATAGTTATAACGGGTACACACAACTATTAATATAGACCCTATTATTAAAGGCCAAAGTTACCGTGAACTGACTATATCATTGCTTCCTATTTCAAATTTCTCAGTCGGTATTTACCTGGAGATCAACGTATGCCTCTCAAGTAACGTGTTCAATATGGCGGGGCAATTTTTGAAGTTCATTAATAAAAGTTTATCTTCTGACCTGGCCCGATCCATGAACCAGAAAAATGGGTGTTTATTTCAAAAAATAAAGTTCCTTCTCCTTTATAAACTTGAACCAAACATATAATGTTTCCTTAAAACTCACCTTCCTTACCCTGTTCCAGTTAATTATAGCACCAGCGACACATACTTCATCAGAACATACAAATCCCAGAACCACTACTAAAGGGTACCGTCTACTTTAATGGAAATTATCCTCTCCAGTAGTTTTTATTCTGAAAATAGCAGTTCTGAAGCTTCAAAACCATTAAAATAATTCTTAATGCAAATGAACTACAAAACTTAAAATGTATTATTTATAATAATTTTAGGAATTTGATACCTTTCATATCCATTTTGTCTTGAAATATATTTATAAATAACAATCCACTTCTTATCTTACTTATCTTTTAAAGATAAAAAGTTTATGGTGCAATTTATTGAAATTACTTCTGAAAAGCGCGTGACTCTCCGTGAATGAAGTATTAAAAGGATATTTTATATACAGTACTTTAAAGAAAATGCACTTCATCCATGACTTTTTTTTAATATATGAGAGGGTTCCAAAACAGTATCATTACAAGGTATATAATTAGTTACATCGTTTCAATAGCTTTGAGATCAAAACACCACCGTTGCCTTGTGAAATTGTTGCTTAAATAATATTTCTGTTTGGCGATGCTTTTTTTTTTTAAAGTAAAGCCTGGAGGTTCTTACCAAGCAATATTTTATAAACCCAATTCTTAGTGGCCAAATGGTATAAGGTGTCACACGCGTGATAAACTGGCTGATGACGGGGATATTGGGGCTCGAATCCCGGTAGGCTTGAATTATAATTTTTCCTAAAAATTGTTTTCCACTCTCCTTCCACGCAAATTCGGATGGCTTACCACTAAAATGCTTCCTTCCTCATTCCTACACCCCTAGCCTTTTAGAATAATCATAAATACGTATGCCTGAACAAGTAGTAGGACATGTATGTATATTTATAAAGGGCTTGGTAACATTAGTTAGTTAAAACAAACTGAAGCTAAAATGTTTTTCTTTGTTCGCGACTTAGCCCACTTTTCCCTTTGTACTCTTAAGGCCTCAACGCTTACAGTTTTGTCATAGAACATAATGAAACGTATTTAGTGTTCGCTCAATTGCTTCGTAACCTTTGTAGCCGATTGTTTTTTATATGATTAGCTTAAAATGGAAATTAAAATCATCCCCCAATGAAAACTGGAAAAGGGATAAATTAGGGTAAATTGAAAAATGTTGTTTGTAAAACATTTAAAAGTTAGGGAATTTAACTATACAAGTTGTGTAGCCACCCTGTATTATTTTCTAGAAAGGTAGGAACGTGAGTATTTGAGAAAAACTATTTTTAAGGAATAAATAATATAAACTGGGTGGACAAAAAATAAAGTTAGATTATAGTGGATAAATTAAAGATGATCGTGGGTCTTTGGATAAGTTGATAGTTCTATCGGAGCCCAAAAAGGTTGCCGACCTCTACCATAAAGGAACTTTACAATAAATATGTAATACAGCAGTTTTGGGGTTAAATAGAGAAAGAAACAGCAAATAAAACTTGAACTGTTTATTAGAGAAGTGAATTGTTCTGATTTGAGGTAAGGGCAAATGTTGTCTGAAATCGGGGTTATGTCAAAACTTGTATAGTCAACTCTTAGGCCTAGAAGTTTGGAATAAAAACGCTTTTGCTTCATTTGTTTCATAATGTTTTGACCAACCACTGAGTGGTCATCCTCAGCGGATGTTTTCATGATAATTAAAGGCATTTTCTCACAGTCAAAATAAAGTTTTTCGGACAATTCACAAGGAATACTTCTGCATAAACTTTACTCAATTATATAAAATACTTAGCCTATAAGCTAAAAATAGAAATTTTATCCAAGAATTTGCTTGGGTTGTAATATTATTTTGTACCTATCAATCAATTATGGTTAGGTGCATTGTCCCCATATCTTGTAGCGGGAAAGTAATGAAATGTTCTCTGTATGATTATATCCCTTCACTTATTCCATCCACTGAGCCACTCGCCATCTGTTGTGGGGTAACGGTCCTTCACATGTGACCCACCATTGTTGTGAAAACATACATACACACACACATGCTGTGTCGCAAGCCCCACCTACCTACAACACACATGCCAAGTCCAGTCTAGGTGGAAACACGGCAGTCTAATACGATGTAAAGGTGTGACGTCACTTCCGCCTTCTAAACCCAGAAGGCAGTTATTATACTTCATACGAGTAAAGTCGGGAATATTTGCACCAACATCGGTGGTCACATGGCTGTTGAACCTATGGCACGCGCAAATGATAATGAAAGTTCATCATTTTTGTCGCCGAGATATTCCTACTACACTCATCTAGGATTCGAGACCCAACCTTCCTGGCAGCTGCAATCAAATATGATGTGAGAGTGACGCTTTAGACCATGCAATCACCGATGCGGGTTCTCTTTTTGTGACAAAGTCCTCGAAAAGCCAAAAATTTCCTCAAGAACGTTCAACTCTAACGCAATATTTAATTCTACCATGTTTTGTTTCAAAATATGGCTCACGCCAAAATGAAGTTTCAAACAATACTCCTTTTCCTTAACAATTCCATAAATTTGAATTTTATTAACTGAAAAAATGTGTGAAAATGTGATATTAGCTTAAATACTTTTAAGCCTCTTTGATGAGCGATGAGATTAGGCTTGACGAAGAAGGGCTCTAGATTTAGCTTTTAACTTTTTGATAGGCTCACAACAGAAAATCTTAATATATTTGAGAACTAGCCGTGAGCTTTACTCTTTACCCTGGGATAAGATTTGTAGCGTTTTCTTCTCGCTGAATAGTTTACCACTCTTTAAGCATACCTCTATCCTGTTAGCTTCTTTTTCTACTCTACTTTCGTCCTTTCCTCGCTTCACTCTTTTATTCCTCCACTCTTGTTTCCCTTTCCCAAGTTCTTACTTCGACGTACCTACAGTCCACCCCCTCCCCCTCCCAAATCTCACTTAACCATTCTTATTCCCTAATTTTCTTCACATTCCAACCACATTTTTATTCCCTTATTCCTTCTATTTTCATTTCTCCTAGGTCCCAATATGGTGTCGTCCTGTTTGTTGACACGCGGGAACCTGGAAAGGATTAGGCCCATCTGCTTTTTACATTATGAGAAGTCCAGATTGCTATGTCATCCCTCCTCTAATTAGACAATAGGGGTGGTCCACGGGTGCCTAACAGTCGTGAGGCCTTTCATACTTGTCATTATAAATTTAAATAAATTACATACACGATTATTGTTTGGTTAGGTTATTTTATGCTAGGTTTGGTTAATTTCCGGGAAAAGTCCCATTGGCCGGTCGGTGCTTCCAGAAACCCCTTCTATCCGTATCACGACCCTCACGTAGGAATTCCCGTGAGTTGCTTTTTTACTTGTTCGCAATATGGACATTGGATATTTAGGTGGCCATCACATTTTGGGTGTGTTCGCAATCTAGACAAATTTTTCCCTGTTCGCAATATTAGAATACAAGATCCAATATTAGTCACTCTCCCCATTATTTTTAATCAACTAATCCATCACTCAAATATTTTCTCTCTCAATTTTATATTTTAACTTATCTATTCATCTTTATTACCCTGCCACTTAACTCTATCCCCTCATAATTACTTTAAATCACCTCATTCTTTTCCATCCTTCCATTATAATAGTTTATCCTCCCCACACTTTTCTACCTTCCCTACTCTTTATTTACCTACTCTTTACTTATCCCCTCTTTACCCTTCTGTCTTCACTCTCATTCTCTGTATTTAGCCTTCCCTTCGGTTACCCCCTTCCCTTTTCTGTTTTTATCCTTATCATTCTATCATTACATTTTATCTCTCTCCATCTTTACGCTCCCCACTCTTTTCCTCCCCATTTGTCACTACACCTACCCCTCTTACTTCTAATTTCTCATTCTTATATTTCTTCTCCATCTTTACCCTTCCTACTCTTTTCTCCCCTCCCCCTTGTCTTTACCTTACCCCTCTGATATCCTCCCCCCTTCTCAGTATTTTCTTTTCTCTCCATTTTAACTTCTCTCAGTCTTTTCTTCCCCCTCCAAGTAGGATATATGTTAGTGGTGGCATTGAGCCAACCTCTGTTTGTTGCCCACTTCTACTCTCTACGTGCTCGACATGAAGTGTGCAGTGAGTACGCCGACCTGTATCGTGTCATTACCTTCTCCTTGTGACTCTCACCGTGTACGTGTCTGATAAGACGATACATTGTGGCACAGGGTCACTGTCATTCCGTAGTCGAGGGGCTAGAGGAGCCATGCACACGGTTTAAACCACCTCTGAATGAGCTTTCCAGCCGGATAAGATATATCTAGATTTAGTGTGGTGTTTATGATTCAGATCTCACTATAATTGTGGTCCCATGTGCTAATATAACCCCTTTCATGATAAGTGACGGACTAAAGTAGTTTGGACAAATTCAAGTCAAACATCTTTTGTTTTACCCCTCCCCCCCTGAGGGGAGCATGAACTATTAATAGGTTGGTGTATGCCCGTCCTCCTGGCCAGATATAGACATTCGTGGCACTTTTGGTTTATGTGTATGGTTAGAGTGTGCTGTCCTAGGTTAAGTTAGTTTGTAAGAGATATATATAAACTTATTTAAGTTATTGTTTAGAAATTGCAGGTTTCGTTTTGTGCACTTTTTTGGTGGTGTTGCGTGAATGATATATTGTATATAAAATTGTATGATTACAAATTTATATGTAAGGATAGATTCACAAAAAAGTCCATGAATTTACTTAGAGCTGTAAATAACTTCCGCAAGCTATGCTTATTAATAAATCCATATTATAAACTAACTCGGTTCACATACTGGGGCCTCACGGGTCACAAGTGGTTCGCGGTCATAGGTTGGAACCACTGGTGTGGACTTATGAGCCACTACCGTTGTCCAGTCCGACACCTTAGCTCAGTCGGTAGCGCGCTTGCCTATTGAGCTAAGAGGTACTGGGTTCGATTCCTGGTATGGCTGAAAAATGTATTTATAGTGTTTTTACCTTTTCATAGTGAGGAATTAACGGGCGGGAGCTGGGTTTTGTGCCTCTTCTAGATTTAGGTAAGTTTATAAGTCATGTGCTGATATAATCAGTCGGTTCATAAAGTACACGTTAAATACCTCAAATAAAATAGAATGAAAGTAATATCCACTTTGTTTTAGTAAGTCACCTATCTCGCTTCCTAGGGCTCATTCATAAACCACGTAACGTTCTTAGCTTACCTTTTTTTGACCCCCTTCCCCCTCCTCCTTTTCACCCACAGTTTACAACCTGTGTTACTTGGTAAGAGTGAGATGTCATTATTTCACAGGGAAGATTTTGTGACACTAGAAGAGGTATTCCGATTTAATAACACTCAGAATCCATTTTAAATTCTGGATATAAATGATTTCAAGGAATTCTATGACAATATTTTATTACCCACTTCGGTGGCCGCATGGCCTATGGCGCTACTCTCGCGATAGACTAGACTGTCGATTACAGAGAGATTGTGGATCTAATCCGGTTGGATGTACCAATTGTTTTCCACTATATATCTACGCAAATGTGGGTACACTTCCTTGAAATTCAACCTCCCACATCCACAATTAATTAGTACATACGCGTATAGCCTGAATGGGTAGTAAGACGTGGTGCTAAAAAAACTATCATTTGTATTTATGAACAATAATATTATTTTCCAACATTATAATATAAGTACTGTTGGGCTTATAAGTTGTGTTACTTAACATTGTGATGTATCCACCCTTTCCCCATGTAACACCATACAAACATTAAAGCTCCCCCCCCCCCCCCCTCCCCACCC
>CABEEJ010003285.1:56654-85896 GCA_901482245.1 Timema douglasi
AGCACCGCGTCTTTCTACCCGTTCGGGTTATACGCACTTACGCTAATGTGTAATGGTAGGGTGATTGTGAGATGAAATGAAGGGCCTACAGTTTAACGTGGAATCCGAACCACGGTGGAGACTTGGCATTCCTCACATTCACAAGATTTCTTGTCAGAGGTGAAGGAAGGGTTTGGTAATCAGATAAATCTTTGCCGGGACCGAGGATTGAACCCCGGACGCCAGCATAGAAGTCTGACATCTTACCCCTAGACCAACAGGTCACCTTTTTGTTCATAAAAACTGCAAAAATACAGACCTAAACCTTTCTCTTCCAACCCACCCCTTAAATTAGTTTCACTAATGACAAATCCGATTCATTATCTCTTCTTTGGTGAAAGTCATTGAACTTTTTTTTTTCACACTCGCAGAGTCGTCACAAGACCTGGCACAATCGAGCCAAGAAGTAAGACACAATCATCACATCTTTCGAACGAACAAAGAAACATCATATCCCCCCCCTCAATCATGCGATCATGTTCGTGAACTTCTATGTTTCTAGAGCGTTCGGAAGGTAAACTTATCCGGCTAAATGAAAAGACGCAGTGACCTTTACACGAGCGTGTTAGCTTTAATCTGCTAGGAGGCAAGGAAAGGTTGGCTGACATTCATAGGAGGTAGTCCGGGTGGGCCATCAACCTCCCCCTCCCACCCCTCCTTTCCTAAAACTTTCAACTCCCCGAGACTGCCGGCATTTGTTCACTCACGACTTGCTTGCCTCATTGGGGCAGGGACAATAAGTTACCTTCTTTTTATAGACGTGTGACTCGATGAAAGAAAGAAACAAAACTAAAACACCACCATATTGTTCGTATGTTTTGTTCCCTCCCTCCTTTCTGGGTGGTTTATTCGTTGTTTAATAACCTTTCAGTTTCCACGATGATTGAACTTCATCTGCGAGAGAGAAGTTATTAAGTCTTGTAGGTGTAAATACTACCAAGCGACATACTTTGGAATAATCTGGACCGACTAGAGTCTGTTCAGCGTATGAATTGTTCTCTCAAAGGCCTTTTTCCCTACCAGAAATCTATTATATAGTAGGATATTGGTAGGATAAAAGACCTTTCAGAGAGTAACTTCTACCGTGAATAGAGTATAAATTTCTACACGCGAACAAATTTTATTATTTCAATTTGTTTGTCTTTTAGCTTTTGATTACCAGCAAATATTAATTTATTTTCTCACCATGGCCTACTATTCGTCCAAGAGGAAATGTACCCGCATTTGTGTGAAAGGTGAGTAGGATACCATTCAGGAAAAATCACATTCAGTACACACTGGTTGGGGTTCGAGCCCCGACCTGCTCGTCATTGAGAAACAGGATAAATAAGCCTATTATTTTGTCTGCATACCCACCGATGTATGTATTCAAGCTATTAATCTCAAGTTTGAAAATTGTATGTGTCTTCGCTAAATAATATTCTAGAAATTGCTAATTCAGTTTACATCTATTTCTTATTTGTATGTTTTTAACAAATTATTCGAAAGCCAGTGGTAATACTAAAAAATAAATACACTTGAAACCTCCTAAGCTCCCCTTCCCAGGAGGTAGCACTCTACAGTGGGACCAATTATCAACATATCAGGAGTGTTAGCTCAGTTTTAGCACACTTGAATTTTAATCAGGAGACTGGAGTTTGAATCCGGCTGTTGACATTTTTATTCACATTATTGTACCCATTTTTTTAACCTCTTTCCTAAGGATCACTGGTACTGTATTTAAATTTCACCCCTCTCATCGTGTGTTCTTATATTGATTTTACTTGGGTTGGTATCAAATGTGCACGATCTTAACTCAAATTTTCAGCTCACATGATTTACAAACTAACTTAATATTGGAAAGTATGCTAAAATATTTACAAATAAATTAGACCACAATATGGAACCATGTGCAAACGTCTTGGTCTGTTCCTCCCGGAGACGAATGCGTCCCGGCAACACTTATTAGCTATCACCGCAGTATGTACATTTTTGGCACTAGCTTAGAGTCAAACATGGGACCTTTAAATCAGTAACTGACTAATGTAAGTGTCGGTACAAGGCGGTTTATTAGTTAGCCTCCCTCTCTATTTGTTGGCATTGTTTCGCACATGATGACCTCTTTATGTGGTGAGCTTCGCAGAACTCGTCTGACAACATTGCCAAGGTCATAGTACGCTCTGGTTTATTAAACCCTAGACCTGGCCGCATTGTTTACATGCACTTTCGGGTATGACTAACTAATACTAAGAAAATGTCTGAAAACGATGGGTTTTAGCTTAGCGTCTTACCAGCAGTCCGCGCTATATGTATATTTATACTAAAGTAGTGGTTATGAACAAGGTAGAATTGAGAGGAAAAGTACCCACATCTGCTTGAAAGAGAGCTGGCATTAGCACTACATATTGGCATAGTTTCATTATTTACTCTGTTAGTTGTGCTACCAACATCACGGATATTTTTTTCATGACTTCTTCTTACCTTAACAAAGATTTTCATGACTTTAAAAGCGAGCTGATAAACTGGTTTATATCTCACCTCATACTGAGTGGGGATGTATATAAACATATTACTAACGTAGTTTTAATTCAACTAAAGTATTATAAAATTCCATATCATTCGCTTCATTACCAATCTTGACTCTCTCTCTCTCTATATATATATATGGTTTATACTAGCATTGCGAATTGCTACCTGTTTACTAAAAATAACTAAACGATTAGAATAATCTAGTAATTTACCAAATCGTAAAAAAAATTAAGATAGGTGGAGGATTGAACGAGCCCTTAAGTGAGGAGGGAGGGGGGTTAAAAATAATTTTAAAAAAAGCTTACGTGATTTAAGGACGGCCTCTTTTAACGACAATCCTTCTATATGATATTATGATCTAAATTAAATATTTATTTTTGTACTGTCGTGATCCACCGTTAGTGCTGATTATTAACTATCTAGTTTATTATGTAGCCTAAGAAAGCAAAATAATAAGTGTAAATATGAAGGAAATGCATCAAGAGAGAAGACGGGAAACCAAAGTATGCTCAGCTCACTCTGTCGTGGTTTGAACCCCGGCCTCCAGGGTCAAGAGTCAGGTCTGCTCTGTGTGACCCACATAAGCCGGCTGGCTTTCCAACGGTATAAAATTCATTAAAATGGCCTACTTTTATTTTAGTGCCTATTCAGTGGTGGGATTGACATAGCCTATTATGTTGGCGATTTCCTTTTACAAGTTTACAATCATTCCGACAAGATAAACATCACAAGAGGTGAGCGCAGAGAAAGTTCAGCACTTTTATAGCCAAAAGATTGCTCTAGTGTGGTCGAGTTTTAAAGACCGGCTTTCGATTACCGGTTGCGTTCACTGGATTATTTTTCTCAGTGTATCTTATGATCTAGATTGTAAAAGGCTATTTTTTTCTCTAGTATATGGTGTTATTCAAACATGCTATACGCATTCTTACTACCCAACTGGAATGAGGAAATGTAGCCACATTTGCGAGGGGAAATAAGTGAGAAACCATTAAGGAAGATCTACTCTAATTATATCCACCCTGGACTAAAACCTCGACCTTGACTTCACCCTTCACTCAGGTTATTTGACCCTGAAATTTAAACCACGTGGATACCGATGTGAGTATAGGCTAATGCAGGTGCATTTCATTATAATTTAACCCTATCTTGCTATTAAACTGCAGTCAATCAGCTCATTATCCAAGACGTTCTAATACAAACTATACACTTTATCTGTCCAATTATTATTTGTTTATTTATTTCCACTGCATCTTACTACCCTTTCAGGTTATACGCCTATGTTCTAATTACACTAATGAGTTAGGGCTTAGGAATGTTGTATTTAGAGGAAATGTATACACATTTGCGAAAAGGAGAGTGGAAACCCATGTAGGAAAAACCACCCTCAGTGCACCAGACCTGGATCGGAACTCCGACTTCTCCATCATCGGATATTCAATATATAGTGAGAGGTACGAGAGGGACTCCTTAGACCGTTTAGCCACTGTTGAGAGTCTGATCATTTAGCTCTCTACTCTGTCACGAGTTGTAAAATTACTGTGGATACACATGTTCGCCGAAAAACAAGCGCAAAACAGAAAAGAGTTCACGCGACGAGCTCTAAGCCAATCACAAGATTTCTGCCTCATGAGCGCGAGCTGTTCCGCTAAAGTTTAACTCATTTCTACTTCGTCTGCTCTGCCTGAGATGTTCGGCACATGAGAATCAACTATCTAAAATAATTACGCATGTGCATTTGACAACGCATGCGCTCTACAGTCATAAGCAAGCAGACATCTTCGTTGGCCTTTGTGAGGAGATTTGAAATAACCCGTTAATGTAAAGCGTGTGTATCAATGTATTGGATTGTGCCACGACACAGCGTTAAAATTTGAAAACATTCATCGGGAGAATGATCTAAAATATACGTCTATCCACTAGAAAATAAAATATGTTTATAATCAGCTTTTTCAAGTTAGCGTTGCAATACATCATGGCCGTAGAGCCCCGGAAAGTGATGAGACGCGATGAAGCGAAAAGTGCCATACGAAGATGGAATAAAGTACTTTTTCCTTAGATAGTTTTTAGATATGAATGATTTACAATGGTTTTGAAAAGCTAAATAAAACGAAATTGACTTGTTACATTATATCCTCTTATAAAACGAAATAACACAGTTTTTACAAAAAAAAAAAAAATTTTTTAATAAACATGAAATTAAGAAGAAATTAAGCAGAAATGTTGACCATGTTGTAATTTGATTAGTATTTTGTTGTAGTGTAAGCTAACTTTAGGCTATAAAATTCTGAAATATTCAGACAAACTTGACAAAGAGTTTTAAAGAAAATATATAAGGTTTAAAAAGTAAATTTTAATTTTTATACATTGTCTCAATATGTAAGTAAACACTTCAGATACCATATAATTTTGAATAGACATGAAATCACACCGAAAAGTGAGATTTAAAAAACGAAATCTAACTAAAAATAAAGCCATTTTTATGCGGCTCAAGTCATGGGTCAACATACAGCGTGTGCATTGCTCCGCCACTATGAGGCAGATTCTGCTTTCTGTTTTCGGCGAACGTGCGAATCAGGCTTTATTTGTCCCCCCCTCCCATGTCGTACCTGCGAAGAGCTGCCAACGTAACTGAAGGTTGGAGGAACTGTCAGCAGTAATATGACCTCGTATCTCTCTTCCTGTGCGTGTTGCTTACTAGAATACGCTGACTGTCCAAGTGGTCACATTCAGGATCTGAGTCAGCGCAGGTCATTCTCCGGTGCTGATCAAGTAATTTTCTCTACTGCATTCAATACTACAGCTCAATTTTTTTTTAGATCATTTTCGAAAAACTTCTAATTTTCTAAACTTGGTCTTAACTAATACATTAATTTTTATCATGTAAGACCAAAACCCCAGACATCAATTTTAAACAAAATAGTAGAAGCTATTTTCACAATATTTAAAAAAAAGTCATCAGTATTAAAAAGTTTTTTTTAAGAAAAACAAATACCTACTCAAAATTATAAGTATTGTAAAAAAATTACCATATACCCATTTCAAAGAAAATCGTGGAAGCCATTTTATAATATTTAAAATGGTAAAAATATCATCACTAAACTAACCTTAAATTATTATTTTCTACCCAAAGTCGGGTATACGGTGTTATTTGGAAGGTCAAACACTCCCCAGTCCCTAGATATCCATTTTAAACCAAATTGTTAAAGAAATTTTCAAGAAATTTGGCATTAAAACATCACTAACTAGTAAATTAAACTTAATTTAAGGATTAGAGTTTAAAAGAAAGTCCCGCGATATTCTTATAATATCTAAATATCAAATTTAAAAATCTATCAATAATTTTAGGTCTGTGACCAGGGACAGACATACAGAATTGTATAATCCACTCATTTTGTTCTGGGGCACATAAAATGTAAAGATACATTATAATCTAGCAGTCGAAAAATTTCACGAATACATTATTTTATCTCTAGTTGAGAAAATAAAAATATATTATCGAATTAATTATGTTTGTATGCCTACTAGTAATTTTCGGGAACAACGCACTCGCATTTGAAAATTACCGTATACTTTCTTCCTATAATAGATATATATACTTCCGCGGACTTTTTAAATTTACATTCTGGCAGGAGAACTCCACAGGACATTTTCGTAAATAAACCAAATTATTATTATTAGCACCGCGTCTTACTACCCGTTCGGGTTATACGCACTTACGCTAATGTGTAATGGTAGGGTGATTGTGAGATGAAATGGAGGACCTACAGCTTAACGTGGAATCCGAACCACGGTGGAGGCCTGGCATTCCCCACATTCACAAGAAGTCTTGTCAGAGGTGAAGGAAGGGTTTGGTAATCAGATAAATCTTTGCCGGGACCTGGGATTGAACCCCGGCCGCCAGCATAGAAGTCTGACACCTTACCCCTAGACCGCCAGGTCACCAATAAACCAAATAATCTGAGTTGTGGACGATTAAAAAAACTACTTTAAGATCAAACAATAATGTTACCCGCTTCGATGACCACGTGGTCTAACGTGCAACTCTTGAAGTAGTTTAGAATGCCTATGACGGGGAGATTGAAGTTTGAATCTAAGACTAGTTTTATTATTATTAAAGAATGTGTTGTTTTTGTTTCATGCTATATCTTTAAAAATCACATTAACATGGGAAATTCTCTTTAGGCTTGCCATGACGTCACAGGCAGACAACGTCCTTAAGAGTGACGTGGGAAGTGGTTTCTAAGCCACTCTTTACTAAGCACGTATCGATTGTGTTGTGTTGTGTTGTGTGTGACACAGTACACTTCATGCTGACCGACCTCAAAAGTATCACACGTCTTCCTGCAGTTCCACAACGAGCATGCGACAGTAGCGCTACAAGACTACATTTTAATACCAGGGCTACGAGTTGAAACAATCAAATAGATACAACTATATCAGGCCTGGTGGTGTGGTGGTCAATGAACCTGGCTACGAACCTAGGGCTACCGTGTTCGGTTCACAGATGGTATCTTGTTCTTTTAAAGGGAACTATCCCAATGGTCGCCAGGGGTTGGTAAATTATACTTAAGTTATGTTTAAGCATACCACTGGCTCACACCTCCATATTCACTATCACCACATCATATCACGTGTGTGTTCGTGTAGACAACCTCAATAGTTGTACTCTGGGTAACGCTCTGTGCCACAAGAGAGGCTGATAGTCTACATACAGGGGACTGAACTGGACGTCATGTTCCTCCTGGTTAGTAATACCATACGTTAAAAAACATCCATGCACATTAAAAGTTTCTCTAAAATTCACAGTTAAAAAAAAACATAAAAATAATATATTTGCCACATCGAAAACAAGGTCGTAGCGTAGCAAGATAGCTTATTAATTAACACTGCCTTATTTATTATTTACACTTAAAGCAATATCAAAATAAGGGTAGAAGAAAATCACTAGTACAGTAGCCATGATTCTGATGTTTAAGTAGGCTACATGATTATTTTAAGGCTCCTAATACAAGCTAAGAGTTATTACATCCTAGGACAGCACTTATTAAGCCCTCATAATCCCGCGCCCTACACTAGATTTCACAGAAAGCTAGGACTAAGAAACTCCGGCCTAATTGGTAATTTAACTGACAAAGCAACTAGTTTTTGTTAATTAACGCATTTTGCCTTAGAGGTATCGATCGACCTAAGGATAGCGCTTATAATTAATTAATATTTATTTTAAGTAATATCTACTAATTATATCTTAAACACTTTAATTTCTATGATATTCGGAAAATAACTGTGATTAAATATTTATAAAAAGTAAATGTTATCAAAATAGTTCAAGAGTTATAAATAAACCTTTTTTTACACATGCTATACATTTCCTAAAATATGTAGTCTTAAACCAAAGTGTAGTGCATATATTTACCATAATGAATGATTTTTGTATAACCACCAACCATAGAAAAAAAAGTAGTTCACAACTGCTTGTGCTGATACGTGTTTTGAAAGTAGTCATATTTTATTATCTATTATAACCATAATTTTGACCTTCAACTAGAAAATTACGAACTATTAAAGAAAGTATAAACCACATAATTTCGAGAAACTTTTTTTTAGCGGTATGGCATTTCTGACCGGAAGAGCTATCTAGCTATATCGCCTGTGTGTGTAGACATTTAGCCGGTCTAATGGCACAGAGCATTGCCCAGGGGGGCAGGGGGGCACGGTGCTCAGTCGTAAGGCACCGGCCCGACGTACGGTGGCCGGGACGCGATCTGGGCCAGCGCACGTTTCATATAAACGAGCACTAGACTGTCTTTACCACCTTCCGGTACTGACAGATCTCTGAAACTCCTGTCGGGGTGGCCCCTGGGCAGTGTGACGGACGCTGGAGTCTGGCATAGCTAAGACCCCTATAATGTCATCTGTGTGAAGAGCGAGGCTTCTCGACATGCACTAGGAGGTTGGTAGTGCGTACCCGTGTAGCGGGGATAGCTGGTCAGGGCACCTCCGGGCAGTCGGTCTCAAGAATGGTGCTGAGGGGGTGGCAGCCAAGATCACGTGAGACATAAAGTTTTGGGGACTTTTAAGAACGAAGGTTGAGGAGACGGCTGTGCTAAATTAATCTAGTCACTTTCACTTTCTTTTTTTTTAAATTGCTCGATTTTTTTAAAAGGCTAAGTTTTCTCTCTTGGTCCCGACGTTGAAAAGTTCTTTTGTACGTTGATAATTGAATTTCCTCTCAGACTAAGGCCTTCGCTGAACAATATAGATACCCCTGTGTTATAGACTGAATAAACCCTCTCCATGTGAATAGGAGGTGAATTGAAAAAGATTCATGTCGGGAATATTACCCGCCATTCTTAGAGGGTATAAGAGAGGCGGAAGGGGGGAAGAGGTGGCTGAAAGGATTTAAAAGACGTATAATTTATTTTAAATAATGTGTAATTAATCCGGTAGATAAACAAACGAACATTGAAGTTAACATTAATTGTATCAGTATAAATTGATTAAATAATTAACATTGTTCCAAAATACATTCTAGGTATCCTAAAGGAAGTGATAGTAAAATATTTTTACTAACCCCATTATTCAGTAAAATATATTTGATAAAATAGGTCCAATTTTATATTCTAAACGTCTTTATTATAATCCTTGAATATTAAAAGCAGGCCTATATAGTATACAGAATGTAAATTATTTATATTTTAATCAAAATAATTCCATTAATATTTGTAACTTAATTAGTAGTACATATAGTGTTTAATAATACAGTAGGATCTGGCTATTTTGACATTGGATAGTTCAAATCCCTAAAAATTATATAGTTCGAACCCACCATGATTCCCCATTAAATTACTATTCAAATCAATGTCGAAATCATTTAATTCTAGTTTTAAAAGGAAATATTTGGATAAATCCAAACTAGGCATTGTTAATTTGTTCAATTTTGTACTTAACTCAAACCTCTCATTTATTAAATCAATCCATATTCCAAGAATGTCAAATAAAGCTAGTATAGTAGCATAGTAAAATAGAAAGCGTGGAATTTTGCACCGGCGTGGCGTCGAGCGGGTTTCCTAGAATATAATGTGTGTTGGCTTTAATCTCATCTGTGTGACAATGTAATCACGTGTGGCCTAGCATGGAAGGGGTAAGCTATAATGTTGTGCGTCTTCAATGTCTGCAATTTTCGTTTCTTAATTTTCCCCAGTTTTCATACAGGGTGTCCCAAATAAAACCGACCCCAGACGCACAGTATTTCATAGCCTGTGTTCATAATGTGCGCCACCAGACGCCGCTCACCGACTAGGAAAACTTGTTTTTGAAACTATGCATAGCGGATGTTGGCGCACATTTCAAACAAATACTTTTAAATACTACGGTATGTGTTTGGGTTCAGTTTTATGTGGGATATCCTTTATTTTGTGTTAACATTTTTCTTGTTTTTTCATGTATGGTATGTAGCCTATATATTGTGTATGTATGCATTTTATATAATAATATATAAAATGTGTGTGATTATATGTACCATATTTGAGGTTTTAAATTTATAATTGTGTACCAAATGCCTAGATACTGATAAAAATGATTAATTGGAATTGAGGATATTTCGAAGGTTTTTAGATATCCTTTGAACTTCGAGCTAAAATAAGATATACTGTATTTGCATTGTAAAATTTAGGGTTTACTCATTTTCTGAAATATGAATTTAACTACCAATCACTATCTAAGTTCAACGTGCACTTTCTAAACTTTTTACTCTTATATCCAGGAATTTAATACTTAAAGCTAACAGGACTAGCCCGCCTACAAACTAACTTATTGAAGATATCACATATAATATTTTTTATTTGAGGTATTTAACGTGTACTTTATGAACTGACTAATCATATCAGCACACGACTTATAAACTAACTTAAGTTTAGATTAGACACAACAACCAGCCCCAGACTGCTAACTCACCATTGTGAAATGGAAACAACATTTCCCCAGTACCCGCCTCGGTGGCGTAGTTGGCTAACGCGCTTGTCGTGTTGATCTAGACTGCTGAGGACGGGGAGATCGAGGTTAGAATCTCGGTCGGGTGAACTGAGGGTGGTTTTTCCTAAATGGTTTTCCACTCTCCCTCCACGCAAATGCGGGTTAACTTCCTCTAATAAAACTTTCCCAATTCCTAATTCATTAGTGTAATTAGTACTTAAAAGTATAACCCGATCGGGTAGCAAGACGCGGTGCTAAATATTATATAATATATAACATTTCCCCAATAAAAGATATTTCGACCATGCCGGGAATAAAACCCGAGAGCACTTACTCAGTAGACAGACATGTGACCGACTAAGCTAAAATGTTGGCTACCATAGTAGGCTATATAATTTACCCAAAGATTCCTAGTTTAAAAAAAAAAATTATGATAAGGGTAGCGGTTAAGTTTTCACAAAAAAAAAAGTGTTACAAATAAAAACTCCTATTGTATAACATTTCCCCCCACTAAGCTCATAACACACGAAAGAAGTTTAACAGCGTGGAAGAAGGCTATTAGTGAACTTTAAACCTAATTACTCTCTTATCTGCGGCGTCTGAATGAGACCATTGTCTAGAGGAGAAACAATGAACACTTTAATAACAGATATTGTCTCGTTCATTCCATTTTGTTGCGAGTTATGATTGTATTTTCAATTTGTTGGGGCTCTGAAGTGTTTAGCCCTCTTAGAAGGGGTAGGAAGGGATTATCGCTGGTTCATTCAAATTGACTTTTTATCACGATCGTGAAGTAAAAATGTTATTTTAAATATATTGTTTGGTTTGAAATAAAACAACATTAATATTTTTAGGTGAAATATAAATTTGGTGCTTATATGAACAATTTGTTTTAGCATCGCGTTTTACTACCCGTCCGGACTATACGCATACGTACTATTACACTTAGGTATTAGCTACAGATTATGAATGGCGAATTTTAGATGAAGTGGAGTCGAATTTGCATGGAGGAAGAATGTACAATCATTGAGGAAGAACCATACTCTGTACACCCGATTGGTATTCGAACCCCGTTCTTCTAGTCATCAGCCAGTTTATTCTATTGTGAAAGTGACGCCTTACACCACGTGGACACCAAAATGGGCTTTATTTTTACTACCTCATAAAATAAATTTTATTTTACTTTCGAATAGATTTTTCATTTCTTTAGGTTTTTTGTTATACATTTACACTATTTTACGGTAGAAGTATTTAATTTAACTGCACCTAAATTTCAAAGCTATATTGTTCATTGAATGCTTGTAATGATACTGATTTAGACCCCGCTCATATATTAAAAAAAGTCATTGATTAAGTGCATTTTTCTTTAAATTATTGTATGTAAATTATCCTTTCAATAATTCATCCATGGAGAATCGCGCGCTTTTTAGAAATACTGTCGAAGGATTGCACCATTAAAACAGATTTTTTTTTCTTTTCAAAAATCAACTCCGTAGTTTGGCACTGATGACAAGGGAGTCCAAGAGGAAAGGGCTAGTTTATATATAAGCCGCTTGTGCGTATGAATATATAGAGTTGTCAGATAAATCTACACAGCACGCTTTTCACAAAGCACGGAACGTGTAATGTCACCGAGGATTGATATGTGATTCAACTAAGCTGTATCACCTAAAACTATATCTTTAGTGCCGAAGATGGAATCATCTCAATAAATCGTGTTCAACATTAAAAGTCCTATTCATTTAATTAAAATAAAATTTAGTAGTAATATAACCAAAATACCGTATCGCGTTAATTAATGCTCAATCACGGGGCAATTATCAGCTAATTAAACGATATCACTTTAACATGCACCCCAAATAATCGCAGGGTATAATAATTCCGTATCGTAATAATTGGCGCTCGATCATGGGGCTATAAATACCAACTATCTCACAAATATAACCGAAACATAATAATTGGCGCCCAACGTGGACCGATTAATTCCATAACATTATAATTGGCGCAACGCGGGGCCGTAGAATAATATGCTGTTAAAATTTGTGTAGAACCTGCAGCCCTAGGCTTACATTACCAGTGACTCGTTTGATAACTGCGCTAGGCTTGAGTCCAGATGAATTCCATTAAAACAAAAACAATTCACCGATTAAGTAAGGCCGTTTGAAAATAAATAGCACCGTCTATGAAACATTCGAACAATATGCAATTAAATTAGTAAATATAAAAACCCGGATGAAATTAATTAAATATCTTTCCAAGATGTTTTTTATTAAAAGAAGTAATTTATCAATTCTCTAGATGAGAATTTTTTATTTACTTTTATCGTTTGGATTCTTTTTATGTAACTGCTCTGAAAGAAAGGAATTCCTCTTTATGTTGCGTCATCTTCATTCCTTAGTTCCTATTTCTTGAGATCTCTAAGCCAGGGCCTAGTGAGTTTTTTTAAGTTTGAAAGCGGCTTTCTTTGAATTGATTACAATTACTTAAATTGTGGCGATGAATGTTAAAGAAATGCTATGTGTTCTACTTCCAAGAAAGATTCATGAAAACGATTGAAAATACCTGAACGGTTATGCTAGCTGAGCTTGATTATTGACTTACACAAAGGTCCAGAGTACATTTCCAGTTCTGCTTAGAATTAAAATGTAGCTTCTGGTAATATCACCATGATTGTAACTATTATTATCAAGGGAGTCTAAATCTGATTTTTTAAGGGGGGGAGGGGCCTACTAGAATATTTATCTATACCTTTACTTAGAAAATATGTTATACGTATATTTGAACGCCACTTAGGAGGGGGCATAAAGCTACAGGGATGTCTGGAGCTTCCTAACCCCCTTTTTACACGTCCTTGATAATAATTACTATTACTATAAAGATATATATTAATTTACAAATGTTTCTTTTTATAGAACCTTGTTTGGTGTAAGTGAAATCCTGTCACGCAGATAACATTGGCTCTAGTTTAAGTAACTTTTTTAACCATTAAAAACTTCTTATCTGAATTCGACAATATACATGGTCGTCGGAAGACTTGGGCAGCTACTCAGGGTATAAACAACCCCTGCCCCCATCCTCAAGGTTATTGGCCACCCTTTTAAATGTACAGTATTTGTATATCATGGATATAAAACTAGGTTTTCAATATATTTGTTCAAGTTTAAAATGCATTGGTGTGTGGGGAATAAGGTACAATCTTGATATCTTTAGGCTGATGTAGTCTTACCTTTTCTCCAAGTGCCAATTTTTAAAACTCAGGCTCTCTTGTGGGGATACTAAATCAGTCCTAAGATCGTCCAGACTAGAATAGCTTTGCTTGCGAATTTTCTTACTTGAAGGGGGAGAGCTCTGTAAGCTATATAATATTATATAGCTTTTACAATATTAAGATCCCTGGCCTACGTTACCATAAAAAAATTCCAAACAGCTTTTATAGGCGTTTATTGTTATTTGTTTATGGTTTTTTTTCCTAGCCTCTGGGGATCTGTGCCCCCCCTCACCCCCAAATTCCCCACTGAAATGTTTGGCTGGCTATGATCTTGGCACACACCCCAATAGGACTAGCCAACAGTACCCGGGGGCCTGGAACTGCAACATGAGGATGTTGATAATGATAGTGATGATGGCATTACCACTTATAAGTTATAAGTATTACCGTTAAAAAAGTTATTTTGGTCACACTTCGATATTATTTTTAAAGTGCTCAGTATAACATTTTTAAGTTTAGAAGACTCAACGGATGGCCTTTTATGACGATGCAGTTACCTTACGCGATCAACTGAAAACTGTTGTGAGAGCGACCAGTTCCGGACACCTGGTCTAAGGGATCACTCTTTCAATAAACTAATCTGACGATGACGGTGATATAGTGGTTACAATCCCAGTTGAGGGTACTGATGTTGGTTGTACTAAATGGTTTTTCTCACTCTTTCTCCACGTAAAGATGTCCTCTGAATTCATCCTTCCTAATCTCAAACACACTAACGTAATTAGTACATAGGCTTATAGCCCGCAGCGCTAAAATAAACAGTACCCACTGTAGGCTAAGTTGGTTAAAAAAAGTTTTATGGTATAGTCTGTATTGTTATACAGTCAACCTCTTGGCTGATAAACCGGTATATTAACCTGAAATTTCATCAACGTATGCTTTTTCTCTGTTCACCAGTTGACATTAAAGTGAAATCGAGGCCGGTGAATATTTTTTCAGCTGGAAATAATTATTACGCTTCAGTTTTACTGTATTATTTAACATATAGTAAAATGGTTTCACCTGGTCACATTTCCAGGCT
This sequence comes from Timema douglasi, assembly GCA_901482245.1. NCBI lineage: Eukaryota > Metazoa > Arthropoda > Insecta > Phasmatodea > Timematidae > Timema > Timema douglasi. The sequence continues at coordinate 71,462 of CABEEJ010003285.1, forward strand.
TTTATAATGAAGGATCCAGACTATACGACAGGGCAATATGAGCTGCATTTACCTACCTAATATCATCATCATCAACGTTATCTAGCCTGTGGCCGGGTCAGTTTAGTAAAATTTCTCCATCTTATTTTATCCTTCCACCATTATTCTTCCTTTAAGTGTTTCCTTTCTTATCTTCTCACTTGAACACTTTCTGTTAACTGCTCCTCCCATTTCTTTCTTGACCTCCCTTGCGGTCTGTTTCCTAGATACTTCATTTCCAACATATTAAGCCTACATACCTAATCTACTAGATGAAATATCTCTCAAATACCAGTTTAAAACCAATATTAAGGCTATTTACATTTATAATAGTTTAAGTGTCGAGTCCTGCTTGCCTCACCATTCCTGTAGTGCCCTCCCAACGTGTTTTTCTAGCAGCGTTGCCGAGTGAATGAAAAGTAAACACTTGTTGACACGGCCTCTCATTGTAACGGTAGACCCTACTCTGGCTTTGTGGAGATACTCCAAGGTTCTATGTATGTCAAGATTCCTTTCTCTCTATCTCTCTCTCTCTCTCTCTCTCAACATGGACCATATTTACCTACTTACCTCACTTGAGTCAAATATTATATATGTTAAATACATATTCCTTAGCGTCACGATCTACTACCCGTTTGGCCTATACGCATATTTTCTAACTACGCTAATGTACTACGGATCATTAGGGTGGAATTTAGAGGCCAGGTGTACCCAAATTTGCGTGGAAGGAAAGTGTAAAAACATTTGAATCGTTCTCTGCTAAAGGGCTCCAGTAAAAAACAAGCCGTTTCCATGTTCCATGCAGAAAGGACTTCAGTAAATGACTGAATCCCTTGATGCAAAGAGCATTAAAATACCATTTATCTTTAAGCTCCTTTTCAGAAAGGACTTCAATCATTGATTAAAGCCCTTGTAGCAGGGAATTATGGAAACTACTTGTTTTGACTGAGGCCCCTTTTGCATGCATAGAGTGATTCTTAAAGGGAACATCACCTTCATTACACCCGACCAATATTCGAACCCCGATATACCCATTATTGGCAGACACCTTCCAGACCATGTGGCTACCGAAGAAGTTTTCAAATAATAATTATGAAAACTCTCACGAAATAATCATCGAAAAATAGGACGTGATAATTGTGTTTATCCTAGTTATGAGAATAGATAAGCTTATTAACAAATTTTATAGCTACTTTCGGATGAGGGTTTATGTATGAATAATAGAAGCTCATTATAAATTAGAGACCAACCCTAGTATTGTTTGAATTTTGGATAAAACTCTTTCCATCAAACATTTTTTTTACTAAAAATATTATTTTTTGTTTGAAAGAGAGAGAAATAACTGTTCACTTTCCTAGTGTAAACAACTTTTATCTCTACCGCGCATCCGTTTTAATAAAACCTAGTTGAAAGTTAGGACTAAAACTAAACTACACACAAGTTTATAATAGCTGCTCACGTTGCAAACATATCATAGTGTACTTGTATTGAATTAAGTTCTCTTATTATGTACACACACACCTTGCGTGTTATGCGGCATTAAAATACACGCTGTTATTGAGATACAAACCAAGTTAATTGATAGCTTGGATTGAATCAAGAGGTTGGCCAAAATAATTACCTATTTGTGTACGGGAACGAACCTCTTTCGTACCCAAATAGAGAATACTAGAACTAATATTTTGTGTCTCGTGTTAATTTCCCGGCCCTAATCCAAGTTTGAGCTTAGCTATTCTTGTGCTTAAAAACTGCGTCTTATCTTTAATTTAAATATCTGCTTGGAATCATTTTTGTAGTAAATAAATAAAGCACCCAAAATTTTAATATAATTGTAAATATTTTCCGTTTTAAATACATTTTGCAAAACTCAGCAGTCCTTCTGCCTCTATTTCCGTTTATTTTTCTTTCATTTCGTCAAATTAACATATTTTGTTGCTGATGCACACAAATCCAAAGCTCTGCATCCAGAAGGTGTGTGATAACTGATAAGTGATAACATAAGCTTAACTTATGCACGCTAATAAAATCTTCTTAGCTTTAGAAAATAAAAAGCAATGCAGATTAAATTCACAAGTTTTATCAAACATAAAAATCTCCCAAACCAGTCTAGATTTGCAAACATTGGTTTTTTTTTGTCAGGTGTTTGCTTCATCACCTCACAAGTCCAACATTTTCTCTCGACGCCTCAATGCCCTTTACCTTCTGTTTTGCTTATATTTGGTTTAGGCACTGGTTTGGTCCAGCAAAATCCAAAATGTTTCTAAGAGTGAGAGTAGAAGCCCCACCCCCCCTACTTTATTACCCACTTGAGTGGTCAAAAGTCTAAGGTACTACTTTAACAGTATACTAGACCTGCGATGCCGTGAGGATGGGGGTTCGAATTCTAGTTTGTTGTAGGCCTACTTAAGTATTTTTTCCCCTAAATGAATTTTTACTTTCCCTTCGCGAAAATGCTGGTAGACCACCTCTAAATCTAACCTATCTCATTCTTAAAACATTAGCGTAATTAGTTAATCTGAACAAATCCCGAACGGGTAGTAAGAAAGGGTGCAAAAACACATTTATTGTAATTAATCATCCTCGTCTTATAATACTTACTTACCCTATGACATTAGAAACTCGAAAGTTCATTGCCGCACTTAAAATAATACGCTAACTATCCCTATCTTGAGCTAGCTCTATACATTCATTCCATCTCATAACACCCTATCCCTATCTTGAGCTAGCTCTTTACATTCCATCTCATTACACCCTATCCCTATCTTGGGCTAGTTCTATGCGATCCATCTCATTACACCCTATCCCTATCTTGAGCTAGTTCTATCCTATCCATCTCATCACTCCTATGAGCTAGTTCTATCCGATCCATCTCATCACTCCTTATCCCTATCTTGGGCTAGTTTTATGCGATCCATCTCATTACACCCTATCCATATCTTGAGCTAGTTCTATCCGATCCATCTCATCACTCCTTATCCCTATCTTGGGATAGTTCTATCCGATCCATCACATTACACCCTATCCCTATCTTGGGCTAGTTCTATCCGATCCATCTCATCACTCCCTATCCCTATCTTGAGATAGTTCTATCCAGTCCATCTCAATACACCCATCCTTATCTTGAGCTATTTCTATCAAGTCCAACCTACTACACTCCTGCGCTAATTTTCCCGCCCATCGAATCTTGTAATACCAATGGGAGAAAAGTATAAGTTATGACTTATGATATAATCTATTCTTGTAATGGTGAAATTAAGTTGTTTTCCTTGTGCTTTGTTTACTATAACGTGAATGAGCATTTTACACTCACTAGCTAGGCCTGTCCAGATGGAGTGTGATTTATTTTATACTGTGTATCACTACCGGTATCCACAATAAAACTTCCTTTTTTTTACTATTTAGGGTGTCAATTGTTCTATCATTGACGCCTACTCCATAATTTTTTTGGGAAAAAAAGACTAAATTTTAAATAATTGAATCAGCATTCATTCGGAAAGAGAATATGAATTCACTTTCTGGTAAAGAACAAAATGGAATTAATCGAAATCCACCACTGTTTCTTTCCGATATATAGCTTATGTCTGGTGCGGGTGGAATCTATAGACATCATCCTTCACTTCTTTCCAACATAGAGGTTCTATACAGTGCGGATGGAATCTATAGACATCATCCTTTGCTCCCTTACAACATAGAGGTTCTATACAGTGCGGATGGAAACTATAGACATCATCCTTTGCTCCCTTACAACATAGAGGTTCTATACAGTGCGGATGGAATCTATAGACATCCTTCGCTTCTTTTCAACATAGAGGTTATATACAGTGCGGATGGAAACTATAGACATCATCCTTTGCTCCCTTACAACATAGAGGTTCTATACAGTGCGGATGGAATTTATAGACATCATCCTTTGCTCCCTTACAACATAGAGGTTATATACAGTGCGGATGGAATCTATAGACATCATCCTTAGCTTCTTTACAACATAGAAGTTCTATACAGTGCGGATGGAATCTATAGACATCATCCTTTGCTCCCTTAAAACATAGAGGTTCTATACAGTGCGGATGGAATCTATAGACATCCTTCGCTTCTTTACAACATTGAGGTTCTATACAGTGCGGATGGAATCTATAGACATCATCCTTAGCTTCTTTCCAACATAGAGGTTCTATACAGTGTGGTTGAATTTGGTCAACACAAGCTCTTGCTCCTTTCCAAATTAAACGTTATCATATGCAGGAGAGTGTCAATAGAACTGCTCATCTGTGAGCCGAGTTTAATCACTTCTAGGTCCATCCTATCAAGTGAAAATGGACCACTATCCCGTATTGAGCTATGTACCCGTTGTTTGAAGATTTTAGGACAGAGGGAGGGGATGGAGAGGGAGGAAAGGGGTCGGTGTCCTATGAATGAACATTCCTTCTCTGGTCCTTGCGCACACTAGTCTCCCGTGGGACAGTTGCCGACACATACAATGACAGGTCGAGAAGACTGATTCGCACCTGGGTAGCGAAGCGACATATCTCCATTACCTTTGCTTTGACTGTACACAATTTTATTTTGTTTCTGGTATTTAACTTGGGATATATTGTTTTGATGTTGTCTTGTTTCATAATCGCAAACTAGATTCACCTAGCTATCAGCATTTAATAATAAACAAATACCCGCCTCGGTGGCGTAGTTGGCTAACGTACCGGTCGTGTTGAGCTCGACTGCCGAGGACGGGTAGATCGAGGTTCGAATCTCGGTTGGATGAATTGGGGATGGTTTATCATGAATGGTTTTCCACCCTCCCTACACGCAAAAGTGGGTTCACTTCCTCTAAATTTAGCGTTCCCAATTCCTAATCCATTAGCGTAATTAGTACTTAAGCGTATAACCCAAACGGGTAGTAAGATGCGATGGTAAAAAGATAAATATAAGTTTTAAAATTTTTGTTATAATGACGGTTCTTACATACACTGTATATTAAATATCTTTAGGTATTGCCTTTGCAGACCAAGGACTTCTAGAGTTGTATACTAGCGACTTGGTCACGGCAAACAACTGAGCTACGCGTTTGCCGAGTACAAAGCTCATCGACGTTTGTGTTTTTAACGGTAGTGCTATCCGGAATAGAATCACGACCGTCATAAAATATCTGTCAGACCACAAGTACCCACAACGAAGCCATGAAAACCTATCTAAATATATTTCTTAGTGAAACAGATGTTAGTTATCTTCAAGTTGATGTTTAAGATGAGAGATCAAGGTAGATATGCGTCCGTGACATTTGCCTGGATTTAAAATTGAGTACTAAGAGTCGGGCTAGCACTCCGAATCATCAATAAACAAAAATGGTGGTCATCATTGATAACAAAATACTTTATTATTGGTATTATTTTACCAGCTTCTGTGGCCGAAATCTAACGCGCTATTCTCGCAGTAGACTAATCTGCGATGACGGAGACGGGGGTTGAATCCCGACTGGGTGTATTGAGGTTTCTTTACCTTGAATGGTTTTCTGCTCTGATCTATACGTCATTGCAGGTACATCTACTCTAATTTCAACCTTACTCCTCCCTAACACATTAGAGCAGAGGTCCCCAACCGTTTTGTATCTCAGGGCACATTCAAAACTAACGGTAGTGCGGTGGGCACCAATCACTTTTTCAACTAAATTTATAACCGAACATAATTCATAATGCAATTAACACACACACACAAATATATATTGTTAAAAAAAATGTGTGTTTAAAATTTAAAATATATAAAATAACGCAAATGGCGCACACACAAATTTAGTCCAAAACCAGTTTAAACAATTGAAACAATTCACACCAAGCCAAAAGTCAATGTCAATAAATAAATAAAATACTGCTTTATTTACGGTTTTACAAGACCAAAATAAATACACAAGAAAATAATTTAACTACCCACCACCATTTTGGTGCTTAGGTACATTTTTAAAATATATATTTGTTCTGTTTTTATTCAGGCGACAAAGCTGGGTAGACTCAAGTCAAGATAGTTACAAAGGAAATATGAAGTATTAGCGTGGTATTAGTGAGTATAATGATAGTTCCGAGTAAAAGTACACTTTGAAAATGAGCTGGCAAAGAAAGAGGAATGAGAGGGAGGGATTGGAAAGAAGGGGGGGATTTAATCACCAACTTCTTGAGAACAGCATAACTGGAGATTAGCACAAACTTGATTTTTGTCGGAAAAGTGATATATTAAATTATTAGTCATGGGCACCCGCGGGCATAAGGTTGGGGATCCCTGCATTAGAGTAATTAGTACATTTATTATGTATAATCCGAGAGGGTAATAAGATCTAGTGATAAATAAAATACGGATCACATTACTTACTTGATATATTAATTGTTGAAGGGAAAATACGTCAGGTACTGTCCTTTCTAACGTATTACATCTTTATTTACCAAACACAATACAGGACAAGCCAGTAAACATCTAGTAAATATTTCCGTCAGTATCAGGTTCACCTGACCTTGCGGTCAACCACTCTAGCCACTGGGCTAATGTCTCACGCATGCGGCTGTACGGATAACGACGGGAAGCCAAACCTGCCAACACTTTTGTTCAAGTTGTGTGGCAGATAATAGAGTGGTCGTGAATCGCACCGTAAGAAACGACCGTTTTCTTGTCAGTCGTCGCGCATGTTAGCTGCCACTGGGATGCTGTGTTACGGTACTGGGGCTATTACCGCCACCAGTCACATTTGTTACACCGGCCACTTGTTGGCGCGTTATAATTGGAGGATTTCACACCCGTTAGGAACGCCAAGGGGGAGGTGGGATGGTGTGGGAGAGATATGGCTGTATGTAAAGTGTATATACCGAACCGGTGGTCTTAAATACTGGAAAAAAAAGTGCAGGTATTCGGTGGAAGACTACACTTTTCACCGCTAAGGGAACTGCTAGTCTTATGAAGAAAAACTTTATCGTCTTTCTCTCTCGGTTAACTGTTGCCAAATCTCCTCGCTTTCAGCTATGTCGTAACGTGGTGTGCTGGAGTAAGAAGGATGAACGAGCGTTGAAAATTTGTTCTAATATTTCAGGGAATATTGACCCCACGAAAAGAAGAAAACGACAACGTTTTTTTCCCAATAGCCAATAGGGTCTACGAATTTCCCTTTCTCTATATTAAATCTTCCCAACCACTAGCCCATTTGTGTGATTAGTAAATAGGCGTGTGACCTGAACGGGTAGTAAGACGTGATGCTAAAAAAACAGGTAGTGCGGTGCTAACAAATATTAGCTCAAATGGAAGTAACAGTCTCGAGACATCCTCTTTATTTTGGTTGTATTCCTTCTCAGTACGTTTCTTCAGTCGTGGATCAGCAGCTGTTCTACGTCCTAATCAGATAGCTGTGCCTGAAATAGGAATTCAGAAGAAATCGTAGATTTCAAAGTGGTTCTAGGAATCCGGTTCGCCGGAACTAGACTGGCTACGTTATACCCCTGGCTAGTATTTTACGATAATTTACTGTTAAAATGCAAATTTATTCTACTCGCCACTTTTGGGATTTAAAAAACAACTTGTGCTTTCACAAATGCTTTAATGCCAGTAAACTCTAATAACCGCGAGATAATTTACTTAAAAAAATTCTGAATCTACATCTGTTAACATTGACCCTAGATTTTTAAAGAAATATAAATTGATCCAAAGTATATATAACTTACAATAAAGTGAGCTATATCTAATAATGGCTACATATTTTGTAAGTCTTGGTATGATGTAAACATAACTCTGTTTTGAAAAGTGCACGTTAAGCCTAAGCGTTACTTTCCGAAACATGATTTAAAGCGTACCACACTAAAATAGTTGACAGTAAATTTTAAATAAATAAAAACTGTTTCACCGATTGGAACTGAACATTGTTTTTAAAATAGTTCTTGGTAGTCTAGCAGCTAGCTCATGGCTATGATCAACTTATTTATAATTGAGTTGTAGTTGCTGTCTTCAAATTCGTCCGAGCTATCAGAACTTAGTAGCCGAATGAACAGTTCCTACCTTATGTCCAAATAATCTTGAATCACAACCCGATGTTCGTGGGCTCAGACCCAGCCAAGATCGACGGATAAAATAATCTTTTATCAGAACCCATAATATTATAATAGGTTACATGGTTTATATTTTATACCCGGGTAGTCTTACGACTGAATATCGGTGTGTGTATATTACTTTGATTGTCTACCCTTGATCATAATATTGTAGCTGTATAGCGGGCTTGGGCTCCGTTATTTGTGTATATTCGGGTGCAATGGTACATACTTCACAACCAGGTAATCCTGTAACTGAATATCTGATTTCAAATCAACTTGAAGTACCCAGATATTAATGTCTACTGGGGTACAGGGCAGTGGGTCTGGAACGGGGTCAAACTCAGCCCCGTGTTGACAAATGAGGAGCTACACGAATAATTAAGTAGCAAAGCAGCTCCAGGCTAGAAAACTAAGATAATTGGCCAGAGGGATCATTGTGTTGACCACATTATACCCTCTATCCACAAATGTCGGCATTATCATCGCTAAGAGCGGTGGTGGCCGCTCGGTCGGTATAGCTCTATTGTGGGATTACGTCATGGAGTTTTTAGGTATAGGGTACCTCAGTATCTTCAATATATCCTAGTTATCTTGTAAGTTAGTATCGTCTTCTACCCTTTCAAGTGTTGCAAGGGTACAAGCCTGGATGGGACTCCACCTTAATGCGGCCCCCATCATCCATCCTCTCATTTGTCTGCGGGGGTATCTCCATCTCGCTCACTCTCTCATCACTTTCATTGCTTCATCGCAACAGTGTACCGTGTGGCCACAGCCCAGACTGCCATACATCGCTGTTTAATAAGAACATGAATAAAGTTGCTACAAACGACAACCATGCGTCATTCACATTAATTACTTACTCGTACTTACGAATATTTTCTAAACATCTGGCAAAATCAAAAGCTTTCGTGGGAATTATGGCTATGGTTTACCCATATTACTAATGGTTTGAACTAAATGTTTCCAAATGTTAAATAAGCGGGCACAGAAAAAGAACCTAATCTTTTATCCTACAACATTTAAAGTTATTTTAGAATAAAAAAAGTATATACTTTCTTAATTCTAATTTACTGTACAACCATTGAATTGGTTGCGTAATCTATTTTCTGCTGCCGCGGTATGTACCCGAAACAAAACAGTGGGGCGCTAAAAATTGTAAGCTTGCTTAGTGTTTGTTGGCCCCACAACGAGTTTACAAAGTTCGCGGAACATCAAGGTCTATCAGACACACGTCAGTACGATACTATGTTCGATCCCACCATTATTTCACGTTAGGGGTCTATAGAAGTAATCATTTTAATACAATCTAAACACATTTTCAAACTGGACAGTACATTTTAATCTATCGCGGCACTATCATATATATCAATTTAGAAAACATTCTAAAAAGGTTTTAAAGTAAGGATTGGATATAATTAGAAGTTAAGACTTGGATATATTGTTATTAATATATATATATATACAAATTAATTTAATAACGTTACTAAGATAGTAGATTTAATAAAGGGATGTTACAAGACAAAATATATTATAACGATTTACTTCTTATCAAAAATATATGTCAGAATATGAACATTAAACATAAAATCAATAATTCATCATCATCTTGGCTACACAAAAGCTGATGAAAAGTCTAAAAATATATAAATACACTTTAAGAAAGTTGTTACAAAACTTACAGATAGCTATATAGTCTGGACAAAACAATTTATTAAGTTCAAATAAATAATGAATAAAAAAGTATTTAAAAAATTGAGTTTAGATGTTATCACTAGCCAAATGACTTATAATGCAATCATTAAGTATTATTGTCCAAATACATCACATATACAATATATAATAGAAAAACAATGTTTAGAATTCAAATATGTATTAAAGTAAAAATAATATAAAATTTAATTTGGAGGCTAACCTCTGCCAACAAATTTAAATGAAGTGGAGAATGTAGTGTAATATTCTAAGCCTTATATGTTTTTGTCCCATTACTCCTTGTGCATTTCCATCATTGAGGAAACATATATGCTATCACCTGTAAGGTGCTACTTGGGGAATCAAGAGGGAAGTGCAGCTTATATAAAAGAACAACATTCATATATGGAGTTTGTAACTGATGTAGGTAGGATTACTACCCTTCCTTCACACATTCTTGTTTTGTAACTATGACATGTTTGAAATAATACAGTATCGCTAGTTATAAAAGGTTGTGTTAGGAGAAGTGAATCAGCGGTAAAATAGTAATGCCTTGTTGCTAATATAATATTGGCATTAGTTACCAAAAAAAATTTGTCAAATATTAAAATCTTGACTGTGTTTGGCCGTATATGGCAGAGCAAACTTACTGCCGAGTACGTATCTAGAGTGACCTTGGCCTTACTGTAGATATACACGTTCGTCGAAAAACAAGCGCAGAACAGAGACGTGGTCACGTGATGAACTCTGAGCCAATCACAAGATTTCTGCCTCATGAGCACGAGCCTCATGAGCACGAGTTTGTTCGCTAAAGTGTTTTGATTCAAACGTTCACTGAAAATAATAAATATTAGCACCGCATCTTACTACCCGTTCGGGTTATACGCACTTACGCTAATGTGTAATGGTAGGTTGATTGTGAGATGAAATGGAGGACCTACAGTTTAACGTGGGATCCGAACCACGGTGGAGGCCTGGCATTCCACACATTCACAANAACCACGGTGGAGGCCTGGCATTCCACACATTCACAAGTTGTGATGAATACACGTCTTGTCAGAGGTGAAGGAAGGGTTTGGCAATCAGATAAATCTGTGCCGAGACCGAGGATTGAACCCCGGACCACAGCACAGAAGTACAACACCTTATCACTATACCACCAGGTCACTGCGTGTTATTTTAAATCTCCTCACAACGGCCAACGAAACTGTCTGCTAGCTTCTAGCTGTACAGCGCATGCGTTTTCAAATGTGCATGCATCCGCACTGGTTCTGAGATTTGATTGGTTCTTCTGTGCCGAACATCTTAAGCAAAGCGGAAGAAGTAGAGATGAGCTGCTATTGTGGAGTCAACCGAAAAACTAGCGCAGAACATAAACGTAGTAAAGGGACGAGCTCTAAGCCAATCACAAGATTCCCCGCCTTATCGGCGCGAGTTGTTCCGCTAAGGTTCAACTCATCCCTACTTTGTCTGCGGTGCCTGAGATCTTCGTACGGGAGAACCAATCAAATCTCAGAACCAACTATCTCAAATCAGTGCGCATGTGCATATGACAGCGCATGCGCTGTAGAGTTAATAGAAAGCAGACAGCTTCGTTGGCCTTTGTGAGGAGATTTGAAATAACCCATCAATGTAAAGCATGTTTCTCGGTGTAGGGTTGTGCCACGGCACAGCGTTAAAATTTGAAAACATGCATGTGGAGAATGATCTGAATTATAAAATTCAAGCTTATCCACTAGAAAATAAAATATGTTGATAATCAGCTGTTTTAAGTTAGTGTTACCATGCATCATGAGTAAAAAAAATGCAGTGTGTGAATTACTATTTTCGTCAACGGTGACCTGGTGGTCTAGGGGTAAGGTGTCGGACCATGTACTGGGGTCCGGGGCTCAATCAACTGTCCCAGCACAGATTTATATGATTACCAAACCCTTCCTTCACCTCTGACAAGACGTGTATTAATCACAACTTGTGAATGTGTGGAATGTCAGGCCTCCGCCTTGGTTCGGATCCCACGTTAAACTGTAGGTCCTCCGTTTCATCTCACCATCACCCTACCACTGTACAATAGCGTAAATGCGTACAACCCGAATGGGTAGTAAGACGAGGTACTACTAATAATAGTAATAATAATAAAATAATCCTCAATGGAAATCGTGTTTTTTGGTGTAGGACTGTGCCCCGACACAGCATTTTAATCTGTAAACATCCATCGGCAGAATAATCTATGATATAGGTTTATCCACTAGAAAATTAAATATGTTGATAATCATCTGTTTTAAGTTAGAGCTGCAATGCATCATGGGTCAACATACAGCAAGGTAATAGCTGCGCTACTCAGGCAGGTTCCGCTTTCTATTTTCGGCGAACGTGGGAATCAAACTTTAGAGCTTAGACCGTTCAACCACCGAAGCTGATTTAAATAAGTTTATTTACTGTACTTGACTGTCGACATCAGGAAATCTAGACCTGGTATTTAAATGTTTAGAATGATTTACCCTCAAGATACAATCTGTGACAACACATGTCACACTTTGTGACCTGCCTGGTTGCTATTCGTGTTCCACTTAATGAAACTCCCTCTTCCTCCTCCACCCTCCACCCGGAGTGAGGACCAAGACGGGCAGCACAAGTTACACTTTCATCTCCTTTAGAGCTTCATTTGTTTCACAGATGAGCGGTTTGTAGTCAGGACAAAATATTGCGAACACTGCTCTTGATTCTCTCACACTGTCTCTAAAAACAACTCGAAATTTTAAAAAAACACGTTATCTTACATAAACATTAAAAGCGCGCTTTAGTAGATGTGTTTCATTTTCTAATTGTATTTTATAAAAATAATAATTTTAAACTGATTTTCAAGACTGAGTAAATCACGTTAGTACAACATTATACCTCATTTTAAATGACGTTAAAATAGTATACTATCCCAGTCATTGTTATATTAAAATATTAATGAATTTAATTACTTTATTATAAAACGAGATTCTTTGTATTTCCTTAAAAATAGATATTTTGCTATAATTTCATCACATTTAAATTATAAGTACCATCACTGTAAATAGCTGTGCTTAGTAGTTTTCCACAATAGTTCTTAAATCATAATTCTTATCACCACGTCTTATTAACCGTTCGGGTTATACGCTTAAGTACTAATTACGCTAATGGGTTAGGAATTGGGTAAGTTAAGTATAGGAGAAGTGAACCCGCATTTGCATGGAGGAAGAGTGGAAAATCAATTAGGGAAAACCACCCCAGTTCATCCGAGTGATATTCAAACCTCGTTTTCCTCATACTCGGCAGTCTAGCTCAACACGAAACCAGCGCGTCAGCTAACTACGCCGTTCCGGGTAATGGTTCCTAAAACTATAAAGATATATTTAAAATGGCAAATTGTCGCTTAATCCAAGTTCGTTCGCAATCCTTGGGCACTTCTTTGACAATACAGTTGTAAGAATACGCGAGGTATAGTTTTGATCTGTGGTCTCAATTCCAAAGTCTAAAGTAGTAAGTTTTTATGTCATTAGTTATTAGTAACGCTAAAGCATGTCAAAACATTTGTTTAAAAATACCAATTAAACAATAAATAGTTTGATTGCTTGACTATTAGAATATTGTTGGCATTTTAAACAACACATACAAGCCGGTATGTCTTGATAATAAGGGTATATCAGTTGAGAGAGTGCTTGCTGCATTGACTTGAAGGTTCATAACTTGACTTACTAGTGTCTACAGTAGCCCCATGACTTCTTTGGTGCTGACTGACAGCTCACAGAGCTGACTTCTGACAGTCAACATTTAGGTATATACCTAAATTTTGACTGTCAAAGTGACAGCTGATAAACACATGTTGTTGCAGATCATTTAGTTCGGCGTAGGGATACATAATTTGGTCTGGTAAATTTTCAAAGCTGTCAGTCAGCACCAAAAAATCCATGGGGCTACTGTAGGTGTTATTTACTAAACATATGTTATGAGATGATCCAGGATGGCGCAGGTATATAGCATTGGCACGAATTGCTGAAGGTCACCGGTACGATTCCCATGTTGGGGCTGTCATTTTCTTTTTATCTAATTGGATATAATAATTTCTAGAGTTTCTTGGTAATAACAATGATCATGCATCAGTTAATAATAGATTTACATTACTAAAATTGCTTTGCTGTTGTTTGAGACTGGTACGTACTCATTTTGGTTTAATCACAGTCAATAGCACTGTATCACCCCATGTGGTATTAGGAGGGCGTTCAAAATTGGAGACAAACTTGCCCTTTCTGGCCGCAGTTAAATAAAATATACTGTATACATTTGCAAACGAAGCTAGTTAAGCTTTAGAAATATGGGTTATATTCTTCTATAAACAAATAAGGGTCAATTTAATGTTATCTATATTAATAAAATGAAGTCTTTTGTCTGTCATGAGCGTTGCGTGATATCTACCACACGTAGAAGGTTGACATTTTAAAATTAGTAGCCCTGTGCAAGAACATGTGCACCCTGAAGCCGAAATTTTACGTTTGATTTTTTAATTATATAAAAATGGGATCGGAATAAATTAAATGTAGATAATTTTTTTTTCGGTGTGCTTGAAGCAAAGGAAGGCTTTAACAGGGGTAACCACGAAACCATTGCGTATTTACCACGGGCAACACCGGGTACTTTTACTAATATATATAT